>BRDA01011783.1:21546-38030 GCA_036984385.1 Crenuchus spilurus
ATATATTTGAAAGTAGACTTTTTAAGGGTTCCGGGGTATACTTAGTTTTGTTTCTAGGATAAAATCTTGCAGTTACATTAGTGCTTTGCGGAATTTCGTTAATATGCTGCTGACAGAAGCACCAACTCCAGAGGTTTAAAGACATAGTAACTGAGAGACAGGATAAAGATAAAAAATGGTTAAAAAATGGTCATTTAAACATGAATTATTGCCACTTATGAAAAATAATGTCACGGAAATGTTATATTAAGATATCAAGGAAACAAAATACAAGAAACATGTACAAGATGGGCTGCTAATAAGGAGGAGGATCTCCTTACAGGTTTACCTCACACAGTAACAATATCAGATTCCCACAGCAATAACCGTAAGAAATGGGGAGACCCCAGTGTGGAATCCTTGTGTGCCGCATTAGGTACCACACTAAAAGCCTAAAAGGCCAGGTGGGATTTGTGTGTATATGTGTGTTTGCTCTCTGTGTTGAGTAAGCTGGGGGGCTGTAAGTGCAGAGCAGGGAAAAGGGCAGTCGCAATGAAAACACTATCTCTGAGCTAGCATGACCTTTACACTAAAGAAAAAAGCACAAAGCCGGGCCTTTGGCAAGCGCCTACAGAAAGCCCAAATTATTTACTAATTATTCCAAAATCATTCTGCACACAGTGCACTGTGTAGCCATTGTCCCAGCTCCTGCCTCACAGTGTGTGTATCAGCATGCACAGGGCAGAAATTTGACAACTTGACCTTTTGAGCAAGATTACTTTTGCCCACTCATTAGCATAAGGGCTCTGACTCTGCGCTAATGCACACAGCAATTCTGGGCGGACCAACAAGTGCGTCGTTCAAAAATTGGAAAAGGGGGTGTTACATGTCAACATGTTGCTTAGTAGGGGGGATATGTGCTAATATATACTGCAAAACAGGCCACAATATAGGCTAGCAAGATGTTGGCTAAAGCTCGGTACCTTCTGATACATAACACAAAATGCAAACTATAACAAAAGCTCCCATTTTATAAACAAAGTTGGGAATCATTCTATTGTATATCAAAGACTAGCTTCTTCACAGGGAGGGATAAACCTCCCCATCAGTGAACATACTTGCTAAAAATAGAATTGATGCTACACAAATCATACATCAGAGATAATTACACAGATTATATATTAATATTGTTATATAAAGACAGTACATCAGTAGCGGTTCTATCACCCAAGGCGAATTACTTACAAATTATCATTAATACTAGTTCCTATATTTATAAATATTAACTATTAATCATTATTGGTAATAATAAAATAATAGCATTATTATTAATCATTAATAAAATATTTATAGATTATTAAGTATTAATAAACTGTTTAAAAGCATGTAGCATAAAATAATCACCTAGTTCTGTGTTTCACCTTGTTAGTCAACTTCACTCCAACTCATTGTCATCAATTTTAGACTTATTTTTGAAATGTATGGTCAATAGACCTCATTTACACAGAATTATACCTAGAATGATATATACATATTATATACACAGAATTATAAGATCCATTACTGCTTTCTGATTGGTTGTTTGCTGTGAATTCTGAGAGCAAGAGCATAATAAAATTCGCGTGAATCGCGGTCTCATACTTCAAAAGTGTGCTCTTGACTTTTGGCAGTGAACCAGATGGAATGACAGCGGGGATGGCCAATCACACGTTAGCAACAAATGGCAGAGCCAATCAATGAGCTTGTGGGTGGTCTAAAGGGAAACAGGCTTCAACTTGAGCGCCCATTTTCCGCTTGGTCCTAGTGCTTGAGCCGTCTCAGTTTAATATAGCGTAGCACTGTTTTCGTATGGCAAAAACTGCAGGCAACCAAAACTGCTTTTTGAAAAAGAGCAGGGGACATGTCCCCCGTCCCCCCTCCAAATTATGTCCATCCCAAGGGCGCCTCACAGAACCTCTTGGATGCCCATATTGCCCATATCAGAAACCGCCCTGTTACATATTAGGACAGATTGCACCAGATATAAGAGGACATATCAGAGGACTCAAACACTGAGACATTCTGATTGTGTTAACACATGATCTGCTTATAGTTGTACTTTAGACTATATGTATTTATAATGTACTATTTTTACTTCTACGTACAGACAATATCAAAATACCACGTTATTACACTGTTTATATGTTTACAATAGCGTTTTCATACTTATTTCAGTTTTTTATTGTAACATTGCATCATTTTACATCAAAGTGTTCTCAAGTGGAGGACATATTTACTTCTTCCTACTGATAATTAGGAGAAACTGTAAAAGTCACTTGTTTTTTTGTCTTATTTTTGCAGAGGAAATAAAAGAGCAAAGAAAACTCACTCTGTAGGGAAGAAACAGGGAGTTGACACAGGCAATCAGGCTGGTTGTATCTTCTGCATCAGGCTGGCCACAGATAATTATCTAAGAGTGAAAGAAGCGAAAAGAACAAAAGAGAGAAAGACGGGGTCAGCTGTGTCGGCTGCAGTAATGAGGTGGACAGGTGTGCTGGGGATCAGGCTGCCCTCGCCTGGACCTCCAGTTTGTTATTTCTCCTCCTCAGATGACTTCTCTCGTGCAGGTGAGCTCTTATGGTCATGACACATTTTCGCAGCTTTTAAAGACCCCTGCAGAGGAGCAAACTTTGGAGAAAGTGCCTTTACCTGGAGGCTGATTATCTGCTAGGTAGCCTTTACTGTCAATGTGAGCTTACAGCCGCTGTGTTGATAAGACTAATGAACTGACTAGAGATGTCAGAACCATGAGACTCATGACAGGAGACGCCAAATATCACATTTCTGGGACTGAATGAGTGACATATTCATTTTTCCTACCAAAAATGTTGTCCAGACACATGGAAAATAAATACTTACTATCATCAAATCATAGAATTATAGATGCTTTAATGTACATCAGTACGGCTCGGAGTTTACGACAAAAAAGTCTCAAGAAAATCCAAAATTATTCAAATATTTGCTTCTTCTTCACATTTCTTTACAGTCCTTTGCAATTTTATTGAACACTTCATGATCCTCTGAGCTGCACTGATTGGTTAATAGGGGGCAGACGAGGCAGTGATGCATCATGTGGTCCTCTCCGCATCCGCAGGTGGTTTGGTCACTTTCATAACCCCATCTGGCCATGGCAACTTGTGATTGTCCTGTTCTGGTTCTCAAACATCTTCTACTGGACCAATGTTGCTTCTGAGCCAGGTGGGAGGGCTTCAAATGATGGATACCCATGTAAATGGGAGGAGGGTTGTCCTCAAGCCAATTTAATCCAGTCTTGTTTCTTCCTGTGATGAAAATAGGGGCTAGACATTGCTAAGATAACCTCTCCTGGACTTGGGCTGGGGGTACGCATCCATAGAGGGGATGACATTGATCACTGGTGGCCTTGGTCATTTCTGGGAATCAAGGTAGAAGCATTCATGTCGCGATCCCTGTCAAGAGGCACTACCAGTGTAACTCGCGATTTCTACACTTGAAACTATGACTGAAGCTCTTTAAGTATTACTCCGCCGCATACATGTAACCTAGCAACAACCTCAGCATCACCCTCCCCCTGCCCAAAACAGCACTTGACTGCACTGGAGATGCAGAGAAACAAAGTCAGTACAGTAAAACAACTGGACTTTTACTGTATTTACAGCTCAGCTGAAGAATATAAAGAAGTCATTTTTAGTCAAATCAACCAAAATTAAATGAATCAATTTCTACCAGCAGCTTCACTGAGTTAAGAGCTGAACTTGACAGATATATGAACCTCCAATCAGCTGTGAGTGATGTTTAATAAAACTCTCACAGTTTACACCAGCAAACATCATCTTTAACATCAATACAGTGGTAACCCTACTTATGAGTTTAATCCGTGCAGGAGCCGAGCTCGTTAGCTGGTTTGCTCGTTAGCTGGAATAAGAATACATGTAAAACGGATTAATCCGTGTCAGCCGGCCAATATACAGTATACTTTAATATGCTAAATAATGTGTTTATATGGGTTTTTAAAACATAAACGAGACCACGATGGCGCTTGTGTAGGCTGGCGGCTAAGGAGGACAGGAGGACGGGCGTACGTGTATGGCATGGTTACACTTATCATATGAAAGTAAAAGTAAAATGTATCTAACTTTCTTGTTCACTACCTTTTGCTGTCTTTGTGTCACTTTCACTAGCACTTTCACTTTCACTGGACAGCGGTCAAAGGTAATGACTGACCTCTTCTTCTACGCTAGCATCTAGGGGATGCTACGCCCGCTGCGCCCCTAGCGGTTGGCATACTTGAACTAATTTACGCTACTCGTTAGCTGGAATTTTATTCATTACCTGGAACAAAAATATTCAGAGATCTCGACTCGTTACCTGGAATACTCGTTAGTAGGGATGCTCGTAAGTAGGGTTACCACTGTAGATCTGTGTTTATTGTCTGTATAATAAACAGTTATTGAGGAAATTATGTTCCTCCTAGAGGTGGGCGGATCGATCCAAATATCGATAATAGCAGCGTTGTTTTGTTGTTGCACCGTCACGTGGCTCAGCAGTGCCAGCCAAACAGCCATGCAGCACTCTCCTCGAAGATTGTTTTAGTTAGCTTTAAGTTACACTCTTTATTTAAGAAAAAACAGAGAAGTGCACTGAAGGAAAGAATTTATTATTTTATTGTATTGCTCGACAGAATACATTTGAAACTGTTTACAGTGTTTGTTGTGGTGTGTTAGTTTTGTTGTATTGTGTTTTGTAAGCCCTCTACCTCAGGAGATTTTGTTTTAAGTTGTGTTGAGTGATATTTTTTACACTCTGCTTATTTAAAAAAAAACTGAATTGCACGGAAAGGAAGAAAATTCCTTATTTTTTATTGTTTTTCCTAAGAACAATTCTACTCAAAAAAAGAAACAAAGAAAGAAAGAACTAGAAAAGATGTCTAGTGAGGGGAGAATTTTTATTTTATTTTTGTATTGTGGTTTCTCCTTTTCTACCTCGAAAAAGATTTATTTTCTTAATGGTAAGGCTAAGTTTGTTTTGTTACTGTTCCATTGTTATTAAACAAAAATGTTGATTGTGATAAAGTATTTTGTTGTCACGTACAATGTTTGGTGAAATTCTATCCTAGGTCTTTTGGATCCTTTGGATCCGTGAAGCTTAAATATTAAAAAGTATCGGTATCGGCGATACTGGCCCTGTATTTACTTGGTATCGGATCGATACCAAAATTCCCAGTATCGCCCACCTCTAGTTCCTCCACTACTATAACTGATGTACAGTCTGATACTGATGTTGGAGTGTCTGATAGAGGAACTTCACCTTTACTTTTCTTGTTTTTCTCCATCCTCTTAAAATCTGACAATAAACACTGAAAACAGAACTGTATAATCACAATAATACACTCGAGAGTAGTGCTATAATGTGAGATGTTGGCACTGATATACTGATCTCGGCCTGTGGCCTCATGCCTACCACTGCAGCATCCTAGTGCCAATATAAGTATCCTCTAGTGCGAAACTAAAAACGCAAAGGTCAGCCATTATGGCTTCACTGATCGATATTTAAGGTAAGAGGAAAACTGTAAACATTTGATTTCTCACTAAACTATCACTTTAACTCTCATGCATCATGGTCAACAATCCAAATCCAGCATTGATTACCTGTCTAAAGGTGTAGTGATGTGCCATAAGGCTGCGGACCATGTCAGGAAGGGCAATGGGCACCTTAACTAGCCTATCAGAGAAAGCAGCCAGAAGTTGCTTAGAGCGCTGAATCCACTCTTGATTGCCCGTCAGGTGGGAAAGGCGTTGCAAGTTCATTGCAGACACAGAGTTTGCGCTGGGCTCTGCACCATCCTGATCTGGAGAGAAAGAGAACACTCTGTAAGATAAAAAAAAAAAGGTGATTATAAACCGTCTAAAAGAACAATCAGTCTGTTCTCCTCCACTCTGATATAAACACCCAGAGCCTGAGGTAAGTGTCACTGCATTGATAATTCAAATTATCAATCTGGCCTTAGCGCGTTTATCAGCTGAAAGTGCCTGATACTGCAGGTGAAGTGGAGAGCTATGGTGTGCCGACTGTTTTTATCTGCTTCCCTGTGTTTGTGTGTATGTATCCTGGGAGAAGTCTCCCATGCTCTATGACCTCATGCAGACAGAGCTGTGGACAGTCTGGTGGCTAAGAGACAAACGGAGGTGCTGACTGATATTCTACACAACACAGTCCCAAACAGAGCTGGAATCTGCAGTCTCACATCAATATTCCGATGCTTAGAATCACTGTTTCCAATAACACTGAATCCATTTTTTGCAGGTACATGACTGAAATGTGATGCTTTCACAAAATTTAAATAAAAAACATCCAAAATGTGATTAAACAAGTCCTAGAAGTAGTTAAACAAATAAAACACAAATATTATACTTTTATTTATTTATTGAGGAAAATGATCCAATATGACATATTTGTGAGAGACAAAAGTATGTGAACCTCTAGGATTAGCAGTTAATCTGAAGGTGAAATTAGAGTCAGGTATTTACAATCAATGTGATGACAATCAGGTGTGAGTGGGCACCTGTTTTATTTAAAGAACAGAGATCTATCAGAGTCTGCACTTCACAACATGTTTGTGAAAGTGTATCAGGGCACAAACAAAGGAGATTTGTGAGGAGCTCAGAAAAAGAGTTGTTGATGCTCATCAGACTGGAAAAGTTTACAAAACCATCTCTAAAGAGTTTGGACTCCACCAATCCACAGTCAGACAGATTGTGTACAAATGGAGGAAATTCAAGACCATTGTTACGTCCTCAGGAGTGTCGACCAACAAAGATCACTCCAAGAGCAAGGCGTGTAATAGACAGCGAGGTTACAAAGGACCCCAGACTAACTTCTAAACAACTGAAGGCCTCTCTCACATTGGCTAATGTTAATGTTCATGAGTCCACCATCAGGAGAACACTGAACCACAATGGTGTGCATGGCAGAGTTGTAAGGAGAAAGTCACTGCTCTCCAAAAAGAACATTGCTGCTCGTCTGCAGTTTGTTAAAGATCACGTGGACAAGCCAGAAGACTATTGGAAGAATGTTTTGTGGATGGATGAGACCAAAACAGAACTTTTTGGTTTAAATGAAAAGTGTTCTGTTTGGAGAAAGTAAAACACTGCATTCAGCATAAGAACCTTATCTCATCTGTGAAACATGGTGGTGGTAGTATCAGGTTTGGGCTGTTTTGCTGTATCTGGGTCAGGACGGCTTGTCATCACTGATGAACAATGAATTGTGAATTATATCAGAGAATTCTAAAGAAAATGTCAGGACATCTGTCCATGAACTGAATCTCAAGAGAAGGTGGGTCATACAGCAAGACAACGACCCTAAACACACAAGTCGTTCTACCAAAGAACACTCTGAATGACTTAGTTTGGAGCTCAGCTCAGTGATTATTTAAATTCTGAAAATCCTTTAAAGCTTGAGGCAGAAATTGCAATAAACAGATTACAATAATATATTATTCATGATTTAATAACGCTGCCTTGTGGACAAAATCATCTTAAACTACACGGTCTGATGTGTATTTTCATATTATCAGTGGATAAATAATAATAGCAATAATTATATATGTATATATAAACGATTATGTGACACATGGAAAATGGTTGTGTATGTAGAATAATGGAATAACACCCACAATATTGCACAACATGCTCATACAGGCTGCTCATACAGTAGAATTTAGCACACAGCCACAATGACATATAGATGCTCTCAACTCAAAAGTGTTTCTCTGACACCCTGAGGAATCAAACTTTGGGCAGACAAACAACAAATAAACTGAGAAAAAAAAATGTTTCATGCAGTAGGCTATCGATGATATGCAGTAGATGCACTGCGAGTGAGGAGACGTGAGGTTTAGAAGTGTCTGGTTTTGGGCAGGGCGTAAAATAGAGAGTGGCATGTGGTCTGGGAGGTAATTCGTCTTCCAGTGACAGTGTGCTGGAGGAACTCCGCTGTGACACACTGCAGCTCCGAGCAGCTCCTAATAGAAGTCTACAAGCAAGGCTCACTATATAATGGCACAGTCATTCTGAAAAAAACAAAAAAATCTGTCTCACGTCCCTTTTCATTTATCAGCAGCAACAACAAAAGCATAACAGTTCACTTTTTTTCTCTTCATCCACATCTCACTGGTGTCAGTGTCATTTTCACAGTGCCATCAGTCATAGGCCGAGGCATGGTACTGTGTCTGCGTTACTATCAGTATGTCCCTGCAGTTCATAGACACAAAACAGGAAACGAGTCATTCAGGACATCACGTCAAATCTTTTAAAATGTATTTGGGAACTTCTAATCAGTGAATTCAGTTACTTTAAGGTGCATCAGTGGGCAATTACATATACAGTTTGCATAATCTGCTGAGAAACGCACAGCCAAAACAATGGGCACATCCAACATCATCCAAAATCAGCACCTGAACTCATAAATTCTTCCATGGCTGAATACAATCAAATCCTCATTGCAATGTTCCATCATTGAGAGTAGAGGCTGTTATTGTAGAGAAGGGGGACAAACTCTCTATTAACCCCCTGCAGTCTGAGGGTATTTCAGACACTCTGATGTCTGACATGCCTTCACTTTTTACAAATTACACTCATCTAAAATTATTAATTCCCAAAATGTTACACAGGCTTCTGTTCAGCACAAACTCAGCAACAACACAGTCATAAATCTATATTCTGATTAAATCTGCTCTAAACTTAGACTTTCCAAAAACCTGTTTTCAGATGTGCTGATATATTGTGAAGACACTCTAAACATTTCTAGCCAAGACTTTTGAGCTCAGAACTGAATAAACAGAGGTGTTGGCTACACACTGCTCATTACAGTTTTTAGACACTGTATGTGGTTTTATTTCTAAAGCTTAACTAACGTGAGGCGACACTCTGTTTTCCTCAGCCACAAACTCTACATTAAATATTCATGAGATAGGCGACAATCAGGTGAGAGCTCTATTGTTCATCAACATTCCAGAGATTCCAGGCTGCTGGAACCCATCAATCGAATGTCCGGAATTACAATGTCATTATCATATGAATGATAGCTTCCCTCTTTTGGGAAATATGCGGCGCTGTCCGAGTCGCTCTCACAGACGTGTCTCTGCTTATTTAAGCTCCTCTCACAAAAATCTAAAAATATATTTCAATTCAAGCTCCATATATTTGAAAAATAGACCCTTTACGGTTTCCAGGGTATGTTTAGTTTTGTTTCTAGAATAAAATGTCAGAGTTATATAATTGTTTATGCGGAATTTTGTTAATATGCCGCTGGCGAAAGAGCCGATTCCGGAGGGTTAAAACTCTTGACTTCAGAAGAAATGCTGGATGAGCATGTGTCCACAATATAGTGCATAACAATGAATGGGAAAAAGAAGACTGAAAAAAATGACCAAGATAAGAGAAATTCCAGTGAGAAATGAAAGAAACTGGATGAAAATGAGCCACATTCTGCCAAAACAGTCTGGTAACTACAGGCCATAAGACAGCAGTAGCAGAGTGGTGAAGGATTCCTTGCTTGCGTGCTATCAGCAGTAGGGTGATGGGAGTGCTATGCAGTGGAGTGATGCTGAATGGTGAGTGACAGCAGGACATCTCCATCACCCTGTCCAAATGACTCACTCCCTCATACTCCCACACAGTCCCACACCAATCAGCCCAGCCGAGAAAGCACAGTACACTCAGTTTACACAATTAAAAAAGCACACAAACCCAAGGCTTATGATTTCAGCAAATTGATGAACATTTAGGATTAGGATTTTGGAATCACAGCTCAAATGTTGTTTTTACATCACTGGCTGCATATACATGAATGTTTGAAATGATTCATATATTCTAGTTTCCACAGGTTTTAAATGATAAAAATTGTGAAAATGGAGAAAAATTATTATTGTAAAATGAAACAAAAAAAATAAACATTAGAATGAACTCAACCCTTATAATAACACTGTTATTGTTTAGATTCAACTTTTGCCAATGTAACTGCAACAATGGAATGTGACCTCCACATTTAACCCATCTGTGCAGTGAAACACACACACTAGTGAACACACAAGGCTGTGCCTTGCTCAAGGGCACTTCAATCTTGATTTGATTGGGGATCGAACTGGTGACCTTCCAGTCACAAGACCAGATCCCCAATCACCAGACAATGGCTGCCTTATTATTATTATTATTATTATTATTATTATTATTATTATTATTACTATTATTGCTGTTATTATTGTTGTTGTTGTTTTGTTGCTATTGATATTATTATTATTATTATTATTATTATTATTATTATTATTATTATTATTATTATTATTATTGCTGTTGTTATTATTGTTGTTGCTGTTATTGTTATTATTGATGTTATTATAATATTATTATTATTATTATTATTATTATTGTTGTTGTTTTGTTGCTATTGATATTATTATTATTATTATTATTATTATTATTATTATTATTATTATTATTATTATTATTGCTGTTGTTGTTATTATTGTTGTTGCTATTATTGTTATTATTGATGTTATTATAATATTGTTATTATTATTGTTATTGCTATTATTATTATTATTATTATTATTATTATTATTATTTATTTATTTATTTATTTTTTTTTTTATGAAAATCTGCTAGTGCATTTCCAAATTTCCAATTTATTGTGTTAAATTTAATAATTTGATGTTCATAATTAAATTTAAAAAAGGTAAACTGTCACATATTTTATATTCATTACCAGGGGCGTAGCACCAAATTCTGGCCCCTATGCACAAGCAGTGCACAGGGTTCCCTACCCCCTCCTATTATTAAATATTATTTCCTTTAATATTTAAAGGAAAATCAAATTCCAGACTCCTCAAGGGCCCTGCTCCTACTTGGCGCCAGGTAGCTCAGTCCCACTCCCCCCACCCCACCCCCCCCCCAAATTGACACCCTTCTTCATAAAGTGACATTTCAAGCCTTTTTGATTTGAATAATTTGAGATTCTGGATTTCTGATTTTTGTGAGCTATAAGCTGCACTGATTTTCACGCTTCAGTGTCAGTGCCTGCTCTCTGTTATCAGTTTACTACAGTCTCACCCTGTTTGAGGGACAGCAGCAAGGTGGCATCTGAAGGGTCACTGGAGAAGTATCCACTGCCCTGGGCATCCCAGAAGAGCTGGTCCTGCCTGTGCTGGAGTTCCTCAGCCCATTGCAACCAGTGCACAGTCTGTGTGGCCTCAAAGAGGTCCAAGAGACCACACACCACAAAGGCATAGTCATCCAGGAAGCCTGCAATGGGTGAGGCACTAGAGACAGGACAGAGAAAAGTTACTACCGGCCCTGCAACATAAACACTGTTAAACATCTACACAGTACATCTGTAAACCTCACACACTCTTCTTCTGGACCCTCAACATCAATCGCTCCAGGACAGTTCAGAAAATTCTGCAGCACTATATGAGGTGGATTTATTCTGGCTATGGTTGATTAATATACATCATGACTCCTGGTTCATATGACCAACAAAGCAGACTTTCTCTACAATGCACCACTTCACAGCTCAGTGATTCAATTCAAAACACTTTTGAATAAAACCTCCACAAATATCTTTTATTTTTGCTTGGCTTCTCTCGTTTACTCACGTAGCTGTAAAAACAGCAAAAGCTGGTATTTATTCACCTTCTTCACCTGATCATATACAGTCCAGCACCTGTTTACTGTCCTCCTGAGCTAAACCAGTCGTCTCACAAATACAGGGTTGCCATATCCTCCAAACCTCCTACGGATTTTGTAACAGAAAATCACTCTAATGGAAACTACCATCAAAATCTAAAGTGACACATACATTTAAATGAGTTTTAAAACGTAAATAAAACATAAGTTTTAGCGGGACTGCATTTTTGCAAACCTGGCAACCCTGCACAAATGTGATGCATTTTTGTTGTTGGTGATAAAGGCAACATGTACACATGCATAAATGTGCAAGTCAGGGACAGATTAGTTCACATTACAGATACAGCTCACTTACATTTGTGAATGTGAACCATCAAGATAGTTAAATCTGATCTGAGCAAAACATCTGATTTGAGCAACGTGGCTGTAACATGAACGTAGCCTTAGATTCTCAAGCCTTAAATATGCTTGTTTAGTTAAGTTTTTATAATTAGTACTTTTTATTATAGAAAGGTTGGAGAACCAGGGGTTCACTGGGCATGGGGATTTATAGTAAAATGAGTCTCAGGGAGCTCCCATGTCTGTTTACCTTCTGGTTCTTTCCTTTTAGGTAGTTCTGCCGGAGTCATTAGCCACACTGTGACATTAGCTACACTCTGATAAGCGCCATATTCTTTGTACTCTATAAACCCAAACAGAACTAATTCCATCTCTGTCTTACCCAAGTGAGTGACTGCTCACTGGTCCAGCCCAACACTGATGTTAGATGTCTGCATGATGCCAACCTTAGACTGGCTGCTCACCAAGCAACTACTATGACCTGCTCCGGATGCCCAACACTACTCACCACATTGATGTTTATATGGAAACATTACTGTTTCACTACTGTCAGTACACCTGAACACATCAACAACATCATTTGTTCATCAAGAATGTTTCTCATCCAAACCATGGACGTTTCACCCTTCTCACATCTGGCAGACGTTACAGGAGCCTGCGCTCACGCACTAGCAGGCTGAGGAAGAGCTTCTTCCCATAGGCTGTGACCCTACCGAACTCTGCACTGCCACCTTAACTCAAACTGTATCATTACACAGCCAATTAACTGAATCCTTGCAGTTCTGTACTGTTCATGTACTTTATATCTGCTACCTCACATATACGTACTCTCTAATAATGTATGTATTATTTATTTGAAATAGACATATTCAATCTCTACACCTCACTGTACCATCTCAGTGATGACTGACTGCACTTTATGTAAATAACACTGTACATTGCACTCTGGTTAGATGCTAACTGCAGTTCATTGGCTCTGTATCTGTACTCTGTACAATGGCTATAAAGTTTAATCTAATCTAATCTTATCTAATAGGTTTGTATGATGACTTTCTATCAAGAACGTATAAGTAGTTGACCAGAGGAGGATAGGTCCTGGTTCTTTCCAAGGTTTCTCCTTCCAGCTCTGAGGGAGTCTTTCTGATGTCACTGTTATCTTTCTCACCAAGGCTTTTGTGTTTTGTTATTACTGAACTCTGTAAAGCTGCTTTGTGACATTAGTTGTAAAAAGTGCTTTATAAATAAAACTGGATTCCAAAAAAGTTGGGACACTAAACAAATTGTGAATAAAAACTGAATGCAATGATGTGGAGGTGCCAACATCTAATATTTTATTCAGAATAGAACACAAATCACAGATCAAAAGTTTAAACTGAGAGAATGTATCATTTTAAGGGAAAAATATGTTGTTTCAAAATTTCATGGCGTCAATAAATCCCAATTTATTTATTTATTTTTATTTATTTTTTCCAATTTTCGTCTTATTGGCCACAACAAAAGAACAACTAGAAGAGCTGGTGAGTCGCACTGAGAAGGCTGCAAAGGAATATAACATGCAGATCAATGCAGCTAAAACAAACGTGATGACGAACACTGAAGATATACTGAAGATCACAGTCGAAGGAAGACTTCTGGAACAAGTAGACTCTTTCACATATTTGGGATGCAGAGTAACAAAGGCTGCAGACTGTGTCAGTGAAGTGAAGACAAGAATGGCCATGGGCATGTTGGTGATGGTCAAATTGACAAAGATGTGGAAAAGCAAGTCAATTAGCACCAACACCAAACTAAGACTGATGAAAGCCTTGGTCTGGCCAGTAGCTACATATGGATGTGAAGCCTGGACACTGAAGAAAGAGGAAGAAAGACGTATTCAGGCTTTTGAGAACATCAGGAAGTTGCTGAAGATCTCATGGATGAAGATGATGACCACTGAGCAAGTATATGAGATGCTAGAACTCAAAAGGAGTTACTGATGCACGTTAAATCCTGCAAGTTACGTTACTTCGGTCATGTGATGAGGCAGCACATGAGAGCATTGAAGGAAGTGTTATGACTGGACTTGTGGAGGGAGTCCGAAGACGAGGAAGACCAAGAATAACCTGGATAAATAACATCAAGACATGGACTGGATTATCAGGTGCTAGCCTGCTACAAGCAACCAGAGACAGATGGCATTGGAGAGAAGTGACTCGTCTGTGCAGCCTACCATCGTGAAGCCATGACGGCGTATGACATGACATGACATGACATAAATCCCAAAAAAGTTGGGACAAGGCCATTTTTACCACTGTGTGGCATCCCCCCTTCTTCTTACAACACTCAACAGACGTCTGGGGACAGAGGAGACCAGTTTCTCAAGATTAGAAATAGGAATGCTCTCCCATTCATGTCTAATACAGGCCTCTAACTGTTCAATCGTCTTGGGCCGTATGGGCATATGTTGTTCTAGAACCTGAACATAGTTCTCTGCATTAATGGTGCCTTTCCAGACATGCAAGCTGCCCATGCCACATGCACTTGTTGTCAATTGACTTAATTAGTGTTAATTGGTCTTCCAGCTGTTCGTTATATGCTCAATTTCCTTTTTCCAGCCACTTGTTGCTACTTCTCCCAACTTTTTGGGGATTTGTTGACACTGTGAAATTTTGAATCAACATATTTCTCCTTTAAAATGTTACATTTACTCAGATTACACTTTTGATCTGTCATCTATGTTCTATTACCAATAAAATATTGACATTTGCCATCTCCACGTCATTGCATTCAGTTTTTATTCACAATTTGTTTAGTGTCCCAACTTTTTTGGAATCCGGTTTGTACATTTGACTTGACTATGTGAGTTTTTTATTTATTTCTGCCACGACTGGTATGAATCAGCGATCATTTTTTAAAGTTCGCTAAGTAATCGTTCCCAAAGCGAATTGCGTTCCGTAATTCACAGAACCCAAGAGCTCCCCTGGTAATCATCGTCTAATTCAAATGGACTCTGTGGTAATGTAATAACAAAACCTGGAAATAGACAACACCCCCTCTTAAATTGTGAGCAGAGAAGCCTAACGACTAAAACTCAGTTTGGATGAGATCAGCTCAAGACTCTCAAAGTTTCTTTTTGTTGTTTGTTTGTTTGGACTAAGATTTTAGTCTTAATGTCCAGACTATGATGTTTTGATGAACGATGACGATGCACAGACATTTTTTCCTGCACAAACTGCAGAGTCAAAATCTTTAGAAATGACATTACTGGACTTCCTCTGGTAAAATGACTGCAGCTTCAAATCTGGTTTAATATAAATTATGCTGCCACATGCACTACGCAGTCGACTCAGGCTGCTTTTTTGCACAACCTGCATACTGTATTGATCTGAGTATTTACTGTACTGTATTTAAAGAGGCATAATTCAATAACTGGGGTGCAAACAAAGCTATTCTGAGTGGTGTAATGTAGAGAAAATGATTTATTTACAATGGTGGTGATAGAAGCCAGCGTTAATCTGCAGCAAAAATGTAAATCCTGAAAACAATGTCGGGAACATCAGGAGATGTGTAACAGCTTCCTAAGCTCTGAGGATGTGAATGCTTCAGGCATCTGGTTCTTATCAGAACTATTATGAGCAACTGACGCTTTCTAGTTTGTTCTTGTGAATTTGATATAAAATTAGTGATTATGTTTACATCAGACGTTTTGAAAATGTATTGTAGTTAGTATTTCACTCAAGGTTCTGTTGACTCTTGAGTTCATGTGCAAATCATGTTGTTTTTGGACTTTTGTGCAAGTCAAAGTTTTGTACCAGTCAAAAGTTCAGACATACTTTCTGGACATTCAGTGGTGTGCATTGTACAAAGTAGATTAATACTAAAGTCATCCAAACTATGAGTAAACACATCTGTAATTATTTAGTAAACTAACAAGTAAACAAACCAGAATATGTTTATATTTGACATTCTTCACAGTAGGCACCTCTTGCACAGCTTTCTTGGCATTTTCTCAGTCAGCTTTATGAGGTAGTCACCTGGAATGGCTTTCAGTTAACAGCTGTGTCTCGTCAAGAGTTCATGACTTGCATTTCTTGCCTCTTAATGTGTTTGAGACATCAGTTGTGTGTCTACTTTGAAGTAAAATCTAAAACATGTTTTGGTTTGTTTAAAGGGGACATATTATGCAAAACTCACTTTTTGTGTGTTTTTATATTTTTACACTTGGGTCTCTTCTGCTCCTATAAACACTGCAAGTGCAGGAAAAAAATCCATCAATTTTCTGTGAATCAGTTGAAAGAGTTTGGTGTCAAGAATCGTGTGCTTCTATGAAGCATTTGAATGGCTGCTTTATTGTAAGATCACAAAAAGGAAATTTGCATAGAACTGACCTGGCACCACCCCTCACCAGTCAAGAGCCCCACCTACTAGATTAGCTGAATCTAATGTGTGTGTGTGTGTGTGTGTGTGTGTGTGTGTGTGTGTGTG
>BRDA01011784.1:610-17742 GCA_036984385.1 Crenuchus spilurus
AAATGTAAAATATAAGTAATGTAAAATGTATGTCCCCAATCTGTTACTTTCACTTTATAGACAGTACAATCACACCCTCCAAAGCACCGTTTCACTTTCATTGTCTAACCCCTGTATGTAAAATGTAATGAATATAAAATGTAAATGTAACTTTTTTATTTGAATTGTGAGCAAAAATGAACTTTTACCACAATATTCTATTTTTTTATGCTTGTACTCTAAAACACATCCAGAGGCTCTGGATCCCTATTTTATATATTTTTTTCTGCCAATTATCTAATATTTGTCAGCAGACTAGCACTCTTGTCATAAAGTTCAAATACGCAGCTCTTCTTCAGTTGCCTGTGTTGTTGTTTATTGAGCTGTAAAGGTCGTGCTACATAATTAAATGGCACTTTTCCTGAATGGTTGATGCACCTTGGGTCTCATATGATATTTTCAGGAGGTTTCTTTGCAGCCGACCTCACTGCCTACGTCCACTATAGTTCGTCCTGCCTCACTTCAAGTTCCCAATGTACTTCTGGCCAGTTCTGATGCTAGTGTTGTTATTCAACAAGCCCTTCCATCTCCAACATCTAGCTCTGTTATAACCCAAGTCCCATCCTCTAATAGGCCAATAGTGTAAGTAACTCCAAAATGTTACTTATTAATTAAGATTTTTAACTTGATTTGTTCACATCACAATATCTTAGTTCAATTTATTTTTGTTCCCACTTCGTCTCATCAGGAGCTTTTTTTTTGGTTACTTGATTGCTTCTTATTTTATGTTGCTTGCACTTGTTTTTGCAGCTGGAATATGTCTCATCTCTTAATTATGAGTTGCTCTATCACCGATATCATAAATATTTTTGTCTTTTCATTTAACTTTGTTTTAACAGGCAAAATAAAATGCATACCTTTCATGCAATATACTAACATGCATAGGCCTATATGTTAATACATACTGTGTACTCTCTCCTGTCTCCAGTCCGGTGTCGGGTACATTTCCAGTGCTTCTGCAACTCCCAAATGGACAGACCATGCCTGTTGCAATCCCAGCCACCATTGCCAGCTCCAGTGTGCACATCCCCACTGCCATACCCGTACGTTTACAGTCTTTTTGTCCATTTACTGGTGAATCTCCAGTATAAAATTAGCATAACCTTCTAACGTTAGCTGTTCACAGAACCTCCAAAACCACATTACAATAGGACAGCCTATAGATGTCAAACAAGAGTGCAGAGTTTCAGCAGTGCTAGGATTCAAAGAACATTGTGGTGTCTTGGTTCTTAGTATATCTTTTGATACAGCAATGTTGAGACTTGAGTATGTACCCTATGTTATGTATATATGCAAATGTTTCTGTTTTCATTTCAGATAGTTCAGTATAAATTCAGTATTTTAAAGTTTACATTTTCAGCCATTTATACTGGTGTTAAGCAGCTAAGAATACTCAATGAAAGCCATCTCTTATACTATCCCAAATTAACCATGGTGCTTTACAAAACAATATAATACAATGAGTTTTAGCCATAATACTTTACAATATAATGTATATTATGCATGCTCTACCCCCTTCGTTGTATACACATTCTTTGTATCTACACTCTTGATCATATACAGACCCATTCCAAAAAATTAGAATATCATAGAAAAGTTGAATAATTTCCATAATTCCATTCAAAAAGTTAAACTTTCATAGATTATAGATTCAGGGCCCACAATTTAAATGATTTCAAGTATTTATTTGTTTATTTTTACATAAATTGGGCTTCCAGCTCATAAAACCCATGGAAAAAGGATTTAAAAAGATTATAATACTGTGGAGAAATCAGCCCAAACTACTTCTCAGTTTTTGCAGAAAAAAGAAATTAGGATCACATCAAATCAGTCAAAATATGGTACTTTCAAAACAATATGTCAATCTTCAATACTTGATTAGGAATTCCTTTGCTTTAATCACTATCAGCCTGTGGTATTGACTGGGAGTTATGGAAGCCCAGATTTCCTTGATGCTTGCTGTCAGCTCTTCTTTGTTGTTGGGTCTGGTGGCCCTCATTTTCCTCTTGAGAATACCCCATAGATTCTCAGTGGGGTTTAGTTCCAGCGAGTTGGCTGGTCAGTCAAGCACTGTCATGGCATGGGCATCAAACCAGGCATCTCCATACAGATCCTCAGCAGAAGGAATCATGAAGTCCTCTAAAACATTCTGGTAGACTGTTTTGGTGACCTTGGATTTAAGAAAGCAGAGTTTACCAACACCTGCACCAGACATTGCACCCCAAATCATGACTGTGGATATTTTACACTGGTCCTCAAGCAGTTTGGGTTCTGTTCCTCACCTGTCTTCCTCCAAACCCTTGGACCTTGATTCCTGAATGAAAGGCACACTTTACTTTCATGGGAAAAGAGGACCTTGGACCACTGGCCAACTGGTCCAGCCCTTCTTCTCCTTGGCCCAGTTGAGATGTTTCTTACGTTGGCTCAGGTTCAGAAGTGGCTTGACCCAAGGATCCCGAAGGTTGTAGCCCGTCTCCCGGATACATCTGAATGTGGTGGTTTTTGAAGCTGTGACTCCTGCCTCATTCCACTCTTTCTGGATCTCTCCTAGATTCTTGAATCTTCTTTTTTTGTTAGTCCACTGAAACCCATGGCCATCTCTTTTGCTGGTGCATCTTCTCCTTCCACATTTTGTCCTTCCACTAGACTTTCCATTGATATGCTTGTTATGTCTGCAGTCTTCCCCATATTGAACCAAACTGAGACAGTTGAACCAAACTGAAGCAATTTAATGACACCTGGGGAAACCTGTACAGGTGTTTAGTAGACGATTAGTGTGTCACACTCAGTTTAAAACATTCATGCCCTGCAAAATTTGGCTGATTTCTCCATAGTATTCCATTTTTTTATTATTTTAATGGGTTTTATGAGCTAGAAGCCCAAATTATGTGAAAATAAACAAATAAATACTTGAAATCGTTTAAATTGTGGGCCCTGAATCTATAATCTATGAAAGTTTAACTTTTTGAATGGAATTATGGAAATAGATAGATAGATATATACTTTATTAATCCCTTGCGGGAAATTCAGGTTTTTATTAATCAATTTTTTATTTATTATATAAATTTATTATATAAATTAATCAACTTTTCCATGATATTCTAATTTTTTGGAATGGGTCTGTAAGTGTATAAATCCCTCATCATTGGGCTTGTACATGCCCTTTGTTGTTCCACAGTTACAGACTCTAGTCTGTTTTGTTAGTGCCCTTTCACCCTGTTCTTCAGTGATCAGGACCACCACAGAGCAGATATTATTTGACTGGTGGATCACTCTCAGCTGTGTGTGACACTGATGTGGTGGTGTGTTCCTGTGTGTTGGTATAAATGGATCAGACACAGCAGAGCTGCTTGAGATTTTAAACACTAATTTAGCTCGCTGTCCGCTCTTAGACACACCTACCTTGTTGGTACATGTTGTAGATGTAAAGTCAGAGTACAGGTGCTGCTGTTTGTTTTGTTCATCCTCTAGTCTTTCATTGTTGGTTACACAGTGCTTCCCACTGGACTCTGTTGGCTGTATGTTGCTCTTTTAAAAACCTCAGCAGCTCTGCTGTGTCTGAAAAACTTGTACTGGCACAGTTCATATTAACACAAGACCACGACATCGGTGTCACCGCAGTGCTGAGAATGATCCACCACACAAATAAAACCTGCTCTGTGGGGGTCCTGATCTTTGAAGAACAGGTGAAAGGAGGCTAATAAAGTATACAGAGAAACAGATGGACTACAGTCTGTAACTGTAGAACTGCAAAGTGGACCTGTATGATCAGTGGAGCTAAAATCGACACTGAATGTAGAAACGAAGCATGTGTACCTAATGAAGTGGACAGTGAGTGTATATTGCAAAATAATGTAACAGCCCAAGAAGACATTACTAAGGTAATAGAAAAGCCAGCTTCCCAAAATGTCTTCATAACAAAAATATCTTTACATTTAATTTGTTTGAGTGTTAATTACACGTGTGACCTGCGTGTGCTCATCATTTGTGCAATGCTCAGAACCATTAGAGAGGACTGTAACTCCTCTGTCTGGGCAATTAAACATTTGAAAGTCACTTCCTTTCTGAAAGTGTGGCGCAGAGTTATGACATTGCGAGTGAGATCATCTCCCTCCACATTAGTGTCACGTTGGTGTGATTTGTCAGTGGCACATTTTAGAGTGGCACCGAGGACAGGGCCAGTATTTATTATTCCGACACTGCCTTTCTGGCATGGAGAAGGGGAATGAGAGAACTAATGGGCCTTAGAAAAGGGCAGTTGTATGTCAGAGCAGTAAAATGAGAGCGGGAGGAAGAGAGAGAATAAGACACAGTGAATGTGGTCCAACCATAATGGGCTCTTTTTCACCCGGTCCCTTGAACACTGCTGTGACATGTTCGCTGTCCTTGTATTTGCTTCTAGTAGTTGGATCAAAGCTGAATCACACGCATATTCCCATTCATATCTCCATGCACTGGTTTTGTGCCCTTGCCAGCATGTGAAGGATGTTTTAAGTACCTGTCTGTCCAATCTTGTGTGTGTCCACCAGTGGGGTGCAATGAGCACCACATGATTGTGTCCCAGAGGCCTGCATCTTATCCTCTCGCACTCTCATTGTGTTCCTACGTTCCTCTATGTATCTGTGGAGGGATTGGCTACTATATCTTTGTGTGGTTTTTGCCTCCTGCAAATACCAGACAGTCAGCCTAATGAGGCTGAGCTATGGGACTGTGCTGAGTGTATATTTTGTGTCTGTGCGTAATGCTCTGGTGTGAGAATGGAGAGGGCAGTTAGCAGGTGAGAATGTAAGATGTGTTGAGAGAGACTAATTTTGCCTTTTCTTTTCTCCTCTCCATATGTTTGTCCATATGTGTTCTGTCTCAGATCGTAAGACCAGTCACCGTAGTGCCTAATGTTCCCGGCATCCCCGGCCCCTCCTCTCCACAACCCGTCCAATCAGAGGCTAAGATGGTAACTATTATATTGTGCTTTTTTATGTTCATTTTTTATTTTATTTTTACTACTGTTTTACCTTAATTTATACTCAATTTGTACATCACTTTTGGTCAGCTTCGGCTATGACACAGACATGGCCAATAAACTAAGTTACTGTAATGCAGAATGTCATTTGACTCTTATTAGTGAGTGAAAATGAGAAATTGTTCATCACAATTATTTACAGTATATGGCAATTAATCATCCACTGCAATTTGAAGATTGTGAGTTAAATCCAGTAAATAGTAGTAAATCCAATGTAGCCACCTTGGCTATAATCATAGTGTAAAGAAGCTGTTTTAAAATTAGATTGAGTTAATATCTATAGAGCACAAGTGAGATTTGGTTAATATCTGGATGCAGAAGCTATAATTGTTGAGGAAAGTGTGAACGTGCTATCAGGATGATATTCTGATCACCACTATCAAATCACATTTACCTTTTACACTAATGCAGAGTGTAAGCAGGGTTGTAGATTGATATGCTTTCATTGCAGTTCATTAACAGAAACACTAGAGGGCACCACTTAAGAATGGTATGATCCTGTTATAGACAAAGAAATGCTATGCATGGAAAAGCAGAGTGGTTTTTGAGTAATAGGCATATTAATAGGATGAAAAGCTTATTAATGAATGAATTATTACTCAATATGTTCTTTACAGATGATATGTTTATTTGTCGTTAAAGTAGCAGTATTTGTGTTGTGGAGAAGCTGATCTCTGCCTGCTGACTCATAATAGTGAGGTTTTTACATTGCTAGAATCATGCAAATCCGCTGTAGGTGAACTCTTGAACTTGGTGGCATGTATTAACTGGCCCTTGAAACTTGAGAGTTAATCATTCACTTATTCTCATTATGCAATAGCAGTGTGGTAAGGAATATAGCACTTATTGTAGTGCAGGCAGGAAAAGATATATTTGGAGTATAAATACAGGCATTGTGCAGTGATGAAGTGTTGATCACCGTGCTGTAAATGTTCACAGCATGCTGCTCCTCTGGACATTAGCAGGAAAACTTGCTGTACGAGATGAGGGCGGGAGGCTTGTAGGGATCGAGGGCTGTCTGTCGGGCAGTGTGTGTATGTGTGTTAGAGATGACAAACATGCATACAATGCTCTGCTCAGTGGGCTGTCATTGGGGGCAAGCAGAGGAGGAGGGCACTTGGCACATACTCAGAAAAGCACATTAAATCAGGCTCACCCTGCATGGAACCTTTTATTCAGCAGAATCCAACCTGACCCTGTACACACACACATGCACACACACACACACACACACACACACACACACACACACACACACATCTACATTGACAGGTATTTGCTCATTGTAAATATAATTTTTTAAGTTGGCTGCTATGTTTTTTCACAGTTTTTAGCTTTCACAGTCATATCTATAAGACATGGCAAACAGGATGTTTTTCCTCGTTTGATTTTGTTAAAAGAAAGCTTGAATGCATGTTTATGTCTTTTGAAAAACAACAAAAGCTCTAACTTCTGCTGTGCATCTGTTACACATTTAATGGGCAGTACTGAGTAATATTTGTTTATTTGAGCATGAGCTGTATTTGTCATCTGTAAATATCAGCTGTTAATGATAATTCTATACGTATAGATTGTGGTGGCATTGTTATTTTTTGTAAGACAGTGCTATGAAGTGATTTATTATTATTATTATTATTAAGATTATTCTGTGGCCATGTGATAATATATTGAGGCCACAAAATAATCAAGGCCACTTGTGGCCACAAAATGTTTTTTGTGGCCTCAATGTAACTAACATGTTGAGAGCGATTATTGTCAGCTAAAATATTACGATTGTGACATGCCTACTGTGGACAGAAATACAAGTTCAAACAGAAATATAAACAAGGGGTTGAACCAACAGCACCACACACACACACACACACACACACACACACACCAAACGATGCCCCCACTCACAGAGTGCACATACACACAACTCTCTGGAGCACAACTGTTCAGAAAACACCTAATGAGCCCACATCAGGAAAACTGTAGCCTCTTTTGCTCTCTTCCTCCCTTCAGCCATCCCTCCATCCCTCTGTTCTTCCTCTTCTCCTCCCCAGACACACAGATACGGCACTTTACAAGGACTGATGATGCTGCAAAGACCACAATAATGATAATTAACTTGCTGAATTTAGAAGATTATGCTGTTAATTAGTTGCAAAATAAAGATAAGTAATATAGTAGCAGATGGTTGGATAACACCCCAGAGATGGAGGGTTATTGCACTGATGAGGTTGCTGTGGCAGATATGAAATATGAATCTTTCTCTCTCTCTCTCTCTCTCTCTCTCTCTCTGTCTCTCTCTCTGTCTCTCTCTCTCTGTCTCTCTCTCTCTCTCTCACTCTTTCCATGAGTCGTTCTAGGAGAATAATGTTTCTCTGGCAGGGAGGGAGTTGTGGAAGGTTGTTATACTATAAACTAATTTGCTAGATAGATTGGTCTGGCAAAGGTAGCTGTTAAAAGAATGTTCTCCGCTTGTTTTTCCATGTAAATGAGTCTCCATTCTCTCTGTTCGCCCTCAGTTGCCTTGTTCACCTGCTGTGGGTGCATTTGTTACCTGACGCCTTTGACTTTTTCCTTTTTTTGAGGCACCATTGTTGCTTACTTCTTGACATTCTTTTTTTGCAGGATGATGCTTTAGATGTGTGATGTATATCATACGTTAACGGCGAATGGCCATAAGAAGACAGACGCGTCTCAGTATGTCTTTGCAGACTGCGCATGTGGGGTGTCACTCAGCGCGCGAGTGTTGACATTATTGTTAGGCAGCTGTGGGGAGTGTGTGACAGGCTCAGTGGGAGGCAGAGTTAGGAGAGGGTGCTTAGCGCTGAGGTCGCTATGCTGCGTGCGCTACGGCTTGCCCGGGAGAGAGAGATTTCCCTGACAGGAGAGAATCACAGCCATCTCGGGGGAATAGGAAATTAGCTACGACAGCTATTACTCCTCTGGAACAGGACGCAGGGAAGCATCTGTTTTTAGTGGTGATGAATATGTTGTTTTAATCCTTGCCTCGTGCTTTCTCTGGAAGTTAATTATTCTAATCTCCTGTACCTGCCTCTCTCTAATGCGGTTTAGCCTCCTGACTTATGAGAGGGGCCGTTAGAGCAGCAGTGTTGTTAAAAGAGAAAGAAAGCTTGTATAGACAACATAAAGACAAAGTACATTTTGCTGTGACATGATTTGTTTTACTCATGGTAAAAGCAGATGATGGAACAATCTACTAAGTTACTCCAAAGCATGCTGCTTAATTAGACAACCAACCACAAGTAATATTTGCACAGCAGGTGAATTTAAGTTCCTAAAGTCATTTTTTTACTTGTTAGACATTTTTCTTAGCAAAAGAAAGTTTTGAAGGCACTAGCATCTCCAAAAATGTGAATATTGTGAAACGTTTGTGTTCATAATTGAATTAAAAATAAGATAAACTGGGATATTTTTGTTTTATTATACTTAAAGTGACATTTAAAGCCTTTTTTGTTTAATGTTGATTTTGTTTAAATAATAGTTTACTCAAAATTAGATGTTTTAATAATTTGAGATTTTAATTTTTTTTGAGTAGTAAAACAAAATTATGTAGAAAATTCACTTTATGTTGAACTATTATAAAATGACAGTTTGCCCTTTCAAATAAAATGAGCTTTTTCACAATTTTTTTTAATTTATGATGTTGCCCTGTAATTAAAACTGATCTGAGACTGAGTTACTGTCAAATATGTCAAGAATCACACCTTAAAATGGTTGATAAGGTAGCCTAGATTGTCATTTGTCTAATTAGCCTTCAAACTGATGTAACTAATTTAAATCCCATGCTTACATTAAATGGTTTATTATTTATCAACTGCATGGTTTACAAAGCAAACTATGAGTTATTCTTGAGTTATAGAACTGTGTAATAGATGTTTGAATATATCTGTGGGTCAGTCTATTTAAATGAGAAGGGATAAATGCAACAATCTTAAGATGTTACCAGTATTGTCTATTACATATGACCAGCAGTATTGTATGCATTAAATGATCGTTAGTTGGCATCTTCTTTCACCGGTTCTGACTCGCCTGATCATTTCTTGTCTACCTGTAGAAGCTGAAGGCGGCCCTCAGTCAGCAGCTCCCTCAGGTAACCAACGGAGATGCAGAGGAAGCTCAGAGCAGAGCTGCCAGCCAGACCCCGCCTCCAGCCCCACCTCCAGCAGAGGAGACACGCCCACAATCACTACAACAGCCAGCTACATC
Source organism: Crenuchus spilurus (assembly GCA_036984385.1). Lineage (NCBI taxonomy): Eukaryota > Metazoa > Chordata > Actinopteri > Characiformes > Crenuchidae > Crenuchus > Crenuchus spilurus. The sequence continues at coordinate 9,888 of BRDA01011784.1, forward strand.
GACTACAGAAACTCCAGTGCGCAGTGCTATCCTATCACCAAGGCTAATATTGCAAAAACACTAGAATAAGTCTTATTAAAAACAGTGTTAATTGTGCATTGCTTGTGAATTTGGCATCAGGATATTTACTTAGCATTTCTGCGCATTTGTTTGTGTTTACAGGCATCCCCAGCCCCTCCTGCTCAGCACACACCTAGTACAGGTGGGCGGAGAAGGCGGTCAACCAATGAAGACCCAGATGAGAAGAGACGGAAGTTTCTGGAGAGGAACAGAGCAGCAGCCTCACGTTGCAGACAGAAGAGGAAAGTGTGGGTACAGAGTTTGGAGAAGAAAGCTGAAGACTTGAGCTCTGTGAACGGACAGTTACAGGTACCATAAACACAAAGCAGCTATAGATACAGCAGAGTGGAGTTAAGCCAAAGAGAGATGTCATAATATAGCAAACTTAACACCGACAATAAAAACATCAACAACTCACATCTTAAAATATGAACATTTGTTTTAAGGTCCCATTACCACAATAGTGATTGATTTTATGCATAAATATCTGCCTTCTGTAACCTCCACACTCAGTGGAAACTGTATTAAACTGATAAAAATTCTCCAATTTCAGGTTTGATTGATTGAACAATTTATGAACACAGCCATAGAAATAAAATAAGCTAATATCTGTTAATAGCAAAATTCATTATTATAATTTTTCAGTACATGAAAAAAACTATGAAACATATTTTTACTATAAATTGTTCTGACACTTAAAACAAAATTTTGTTTGCTTCATGACAGTGATATTATAAAAGAGAAGGTGAAAACCATAAATATGATCTCCCATCGCACTCTTTTTGCTGCTATCCTTTTAAAGTGCTGCATGATGCATAACAATTGAATTCTAAAATAGAAGTATGAACCCATTCCTAAAAAAGTACCATAAAGTTTAAACAATAAATTAAAATATTTTAATCATGATTTATCACAATACATTAAGAAGTACTATAGTTTCAAAAGTGGACACAATACTGAATACTGAATAATACAATACATTCATTTCATCAAGTCTTATTTTGTCACAGAATATATCAAGAAAAATGAAACTGGCAAGTTTAGTTTTAATAAATCAATTTCTCTGTCCGGCAGCATTTTCTTTAAAAAGCATCGGACAGATTTGGAACATATTTAAACTTGGATGTCCCACCACTATTTTATTTGATATGCCCACATGCAGAGCAGAAGATGGAGTGAGCTCTCTGCCTTCATTCTTTTCACTGATGCTCCCTTGACCACTGTTGCCATCTCTTTCTCTCTCGCTCATTGAGATATCGGGTTCTTTGAACTTAAAATGGTCTGTTTAAACAGGAACTGACATCCTGCTCATTCTGCTGTGTCTGTCAGTCTCTGAAACTGGTTGCTTCTGTATGTTCTCGAGGGCAGTGGAGTAAATTTAGGGCAGGCAGTGGAATGAATCCCTTCATTCTTAGCAAAGAGACATTCAAAAGAACTGGATTACGCCATCATAGCGCAGGATCAAAATGAAAATGTGTTTTTAAACAGCCAAACTTTGATAGCCCTAAAAAGTAGAGTTATCACATGACAACAGTTTTATTAACTATTAAGTAAGTTTGTTTTGGGCAGTTTTATTTTTTAGAAAACGCTTATACCAGCACCTACAAAATAACTCGAATGTTATTTGAGAAATTAGGCATCGTGTTTTGTAGTTTATTCAGTAAATTATATGAACAGAATGCTACAGTAGTTTTTTATTGTGTTCATTGTGGTTGTGTTACCACGAGTGAGATCATTTCACTGATATAGTGATGAAATCATTAATGGTGATTAAGAAGTGTTTTGTTATGACAGCTATGGTGTGTGTGTGTGTGTGTGTGTGTGTGTGTGTGGGTATAACATTGATACATTCCTGTCAATAAAGATATTTCCTCCAGATGTCATCGGCACACAAGCGTGTCGTCTCTTCTGTCTGCGCGTTTAAGCGCTGGCCCTGGAACTCTCGGAGGGAAACCCGTCTCTGAACCGCCATTTTGCGGCAGGCAATTAGGATCCGCCACTGACAAGTTCGAAACAGTTCACGTAACTGTTGTCTCTGCTGATAGGGACAAGCTAGGCTATGAGGCGACGCGTTCCAGATAATTTAATGAGATGTGCCGCTGTTTATTTGCGTGCTGTCTGTCCTGTTTGTCCGTTAAAGGGTGGGTGGGTGTGGGGGGCTCCAGGAGTGGAGGAGGAGGACTGATTAATTTGTGATGGAGAGACAGGCGGGGGGTGCTGATGAGATTGTTGTAACACTGCTTAGGGTTAAATGAACGAAGGAATGAACACAGGCAGATGAAGGTGGGGGAGGGAGATGAAAAGAAAGAGGGGTATTAAGACGGTGCCTGTTTAACAGTGGTGAAAAAAGAATGTAGAGTGTGTTTTATATGCAGTGCGTTAATCAGTGTCATCAGGGTGTTATAATGGTCCTTCCCTGTCCCGTTGGTTCTGCTGATCAGCACACAAAGCTCTAATGATGTGCGATTACTTTAACATCATTCTTAACGGGCTCTTTAACGAGGTGTCGGGGCCAGTCGGCCAAAATGCTCCACCAATGCAGCCTGCAAAAGAGCAACTCACACTCTAGAGCTGTGTGTAATACTACATCTATGACATGATCTCAACACAGGAAACATTGCACTGAGCCTTGTATTCATCATTTACATCCAGGCAGTTTATAAAGTGTTTATAAATAAATCTTCATACAAATGGTTGATACTTATCCAAGCTCTCCAAAGTTACATGAAAACCCATTCCTCCATTCTCAAATACAGTCCCACAGCTCAGCCTTGCGATTCTCCAGACACACAGTCATTCTCAGAGATGCATTTATGCCTCTAATTTGGCAAACAATGATGAGTATTTAATTTTTGGTTGGGAATTATGGCAGTTGTCCTACTTTTAGCATGGACAGTGGGAATTGTCCTACTTCTAGACCTGTGATGAATTTGATGGTACATTTACATTATTTACATTAAATTTATCATTAAGATACTGATGTTGGCTGCAGTCTGTTGAAAGTGATTGATTCTTATTTAGTACCTGAACATTCCACATTGACCCATCTCTGATCATTCTTTTTGTTAGTGCACTCTTGGTGAAATGACATATTTAAAAAAAATGTAATTAATTGATCAGAAAATTATTTGGAGACATTTATAGACAACATTGTTTTTTTAATTAATTAATTTACTCAAATAATATATATTAATTGAAGATTAATTTGGGGAGGGGGGAATGAAAACAAAACATTTAAGGTGCTGTGACATGAACACAAGCCATCTTTTACACTTAAATTTAATTACACTTCATTTTTGTCCAAAATGTTAACATGTAGTAAATAAAATGTGAATTTGCATTAAAATGTGCAGAATTATTGTTCTCTGTAGGAGATTCACATTTCACGTTCTAATTCCCATTTAGAACATCAATATATATGACGTTTAAACAGAGGGGGTCACTAACTTTTGCCCAAAATTTTAGTTCTTCCATAGAAATGAAGTTTAACATAGTTGAGCATGTACAGCAGTGGTTCTAAACTCTAATCCTCTACTAGTGCATCTATAAAAACATTTGAATACCATGAAAAAGTTTGTTTCTGTTCATTATTGAATGAAAAAATGTAAACTGCAATATTTTAGATTTGTTACATGTAAAGTGATTGTATTTCAAGCTGTTTTTGTTTAAATGTTTAATGAATAGTTTGAATTTACTCAAACTTGAAATATTCTAATAATTTGGGATTCTGATTCTGATGTCATACTGATAAACAAAAAATGCTTGAAATACGTCACGTTATGTGTAATTAATATAAACTATGACTTTTTCAAATTCTTATAGTTTTTGGAGATGCAGTGGTAGTGCCGTGCCCTGCGAGCTGAAGTGTCTGCCCACTTCAGCTGAGGAAGGGTTTGGTAATTAGCTCATTAGTTGGATCAGGTGTGTTGGGAGCAGAGGAATCCTGTAAAATATGCAGGGTGGTGGACCAGGACCAGGATTGAGAACCACCGTGTTGTGGAATGTTGGCAAAAATTCAATTCTGTCTAATGAGAAACACTTTTTTGTCATAATCCGTATATTTGGAGTGTATTATTTCATAGTATGTTTATTTTGTATTGTTTGATAGGAGATGTAAAATAGTTTTTTTAATAGGTATTATAGATTTGTTGCTCCAACCTGTCTAATTTTTAATGGTTTACAACATATCGCAGTTTGGTAGTGTTATGAACTCATCATTGAGTAGCATCTCTAACCAATATGTGCTACGGAGTCTTGCTCAGTTGAATAGGATTTTTATTAGAAAGAATGTGTTTATGGGTGGATCACGGGTAGGTGAATTGTTGCTTTTGCATGTTTCTCTGTGGAATTCTTCCAACTTTACTCAGATAACCACATGCTTCCTGTCAGAGGCCTGCTTGCCTATATTTAGTCAGTAATTATCTGCCTGAAGATGAGCTGAGCTCTAGCCCTCCCATATTGACAGTATAATTGCGTGTATGTAGGGTTACTAGGATCCATCACTGTTTTGTGGGAAGCACCTGTACGAGGGATAAGTGGTTTAAGAGGGGGAGAGGTAAATGAGTGCACTACACAGAGAGTGTGAGAGCATAAGAGCTGGTCGTAATGGGACGTGGCAATGCGCGTGGTGAGGAGATCCACGGCTCCACCAGCTGTGTTTAAATCTGTTCCTCTACAGCCTCGCCATGCCAGCACTGCCAAGCCCTAACAGATGGAATCAAATAAATTGGCTGGTTTTTAGACGAATAGATTAAAGCGCCGGCCATGTTTTAGAGGAAAGGAGAAAAACGCTTAAATCTGCCATGGTCTGCCCCTCTCTCCAGCTAGCGTCCCTCTAAATCCCCTTAAAGTCACCTTCACTGTTAAACGGGCTCATCTTTAACACATGCACAACAGCGTCCCATGGGAGCTGTAAGAGGAGAGTAAATCTTGGCAGAATGGGGTGTGGAGTTCTGCTGACAGAGGGGATAACTCTCCTCTCTTTCTCCTCTTTCACTGTAATGATACAGAATGGGCTAACGGTGTCATTATTTCCTGTAAGAGTGGTCCCCAATACTGATCACTGTATCTCTGTTAAGCTCTGGGCTGTTTTTATCTTCTGTAGTTGTGTCTGAGGTACATCACAGCTGATGTTGTGTCTTCTGACCTGGCACTCAGTGTGATCCTGTTTACTGAAACTGTGTACTGGCAAGAATCTGGTGATGCAACACGTTACATGGTGGGTTTATGATTTAAACATGCATCTGCTTCACAGGCCCAGGCCTAACAGTGTTCACTCTGTGGTGATCCCGCTTTCCACATTGCTCCTGTATTCATTGTACAGGGTAACTGGTCCATTCTGGCTCATCATTTGCTCTGTACCACTCACTGGACTTCCCTTCTAGCACCAGTGTCCTGTGGGGCATCACTGTTATGCCATTGGGAACTCAATCTAAGAGAAGTCCATTCTCATTTCACATTCTCTACACAAAGTTAGTGGTTTTTGAGATTCTTCCACCCTTTGGCCCGGTTCCTTATAATAATGCCCTTTTGGACATCAGTCAAATCACATCCTTTGCCCATGATTATTGTTTTACACTCTGATACAGATGACTAGTGTGCTCACTTGCATACATGCTCACATACATGCAGCAGACCTTGTCACATGGCATTTGTGATGTTCATATAACTGAATTTTGTGATGCAATGTCATTTATTGCAGTTTTTTTAGGAAAACATGTAGGATTGCAAATGATAATGTTATGTTATGTTTCTTGTTTATGTTGGAATGGAAGAGTTTTCACACCACTAAAATATTCCTTTGCCTCCTGTATTTGTGTCTGAGGTACAACACTGTTACAATATCTATTGTCTGGTTTGTTGTGTCCTCTATCCTGGCATGCAGTGTGGGCATATTTACCCAATAAGACCCAAGACCCAACGCGCTTCCCATTCAGACCCAACGCGCTTCCCATTCAGACCCAACGCGCTTCCGATTCAGACCCAACGCGCTTTTGATTCAGACCCAACGCGCTTTTGATTCAGACCCAACGCGCTTTTGATTCAGACCCAACGCGCTTTTGATTCAGACCCAACGCGCTTTTGATTCAGACCTAACGCGCTTCCGATTCAGACCTAACGCGCTTCCGATTCAGACCCAACGCGCTTTTGATTCAGACCTAACGCGCTTCCGATTCAGACCCAACGCGCTTTGATTCAGACCCAACGCGCTTCCCATTCAGACCCAACGCGCTTCCCATTCAGACCCAACGCGCTTCTGACTCACAAACATGCTACAAAACCATTCACAACACAACAGAAGTGTTCCCGGATGACATTGAAGAATGTGGGACCATTCACAGCGACGCCATACGTAAACAAAACTTCACCAAACACGGCAACATCTCTAATGACAAGTAAGTTTAGTTATATTTGTTAACTGTAATGATGTAAATCATGGTTTTATTAGAGGCTAAGAAATTAATTGGGGAAAGATTGCATACCGCTAAAGCAGCCATGTCGAGCCAAAATATGTTTCATACTTCAATACTTTAGCCTCTTGCTATCTTCTGAAGCAATAAGCTGCTTTTTTCTTGACTTTTTAGAACAGCAGTATAAAAATATATATATTGTTTTTATTTGAAAAGTGAAGTTTTGTTTACATATGTTGTTGCTCTGAATGGTCCCACATTCTTTAATGTCATCCGGGAACACTTCCGTTGTGCTGTGAATGGTTTTGTAGCATGTTTATGAATCTGCAGCATGTTTGTGAATCTGAAGCACGTTTGTGAATCTGAAGCGTGTTGGGTCTTCTCAGCCACTGTACATATTCACTAGGACTGTATAGAAAAGAACCTGGCGATGCAGTAAGTTACATGAGGCAGGGGTTAAGAATTGTGATACTGTAAGCAGGGTAGTGTCATAATCCTAATTCTAGGAAAATGTCTAATGGCTGAAGGTAATTGCAACATTGATATCTAGTGGCCAGGGCTTTAAACACAGCACAAAATGAACTACTGTCTGCCACCAATCCTAGCGCATAAACATGTGTTTGAGTATTGGTACAGCATCACAAAACACAGTACCGCAATGTTGAAGTCAATATTTTATCAATATTTGTTTACGCTACTAATATTTACTTAAATGTAAAGGTAAATATGCTGAAAAATATTCCCTGCTAGAATAAGGCAGATATTATTGGTTTGGATTAGAGCTGCACAATATGTAGTTTGTTGATCATTTGTATTACTGATATTACAGAATGAGACCTTTACCCATTCACAGTGTTTTTTTTTCTGTGTGATATGAGTTCAGTGAATAAGCGTATTAATGTCATTCTTTAAAAGTCAGTTGTTTTTCTCAAAATAATGCAATGCAATCCTCAATCATGTCACATGAATTCCCCAAAGCTTAATATATTGCAAGGTGTGTTGCAATACACCCAGTACTAATTGATATAACATGCACTATAACTACTCTTGAATGACTTGAATCTCTTTCTCTCTCTCTCTCTCTCTCTCTCTCTCTCGCTCTCTCTCACTCTCTCTCTCTGTCTCTCGCTCTCTCTCTCGCTCGCTTGCTCTCTCTCTTTCTCTCGCTCGCTCTCTGTCTCTCTCTCTTTCTCTCGCTCGCTCTCTGTCTCTCTCTCTTTCTCTCGCTCGCTCTCTGTCTCTCTCTCTCTTTCGCTCGCTCTCTGTCTCTCTCTCTCTTTCTCTCGCTCACTCTCTGTCTCTCTCTCTTTCTCTCGCTCTCTCTCACTCTCTCTGTCTCTCGCTCTCTCTCGCTCGCTTGCTCTCTCTCTCGCTCGCTTGCTCTC
>BRDA01011784.1:17842-50717 GCA_036984385.1 Crenuchus spilurus
CTCTCTCTGTCTCGCGCTCTCTGTCTCGCGCTATCTCTCTCTCTCTGTCTCGCGCGCTCTCTGTCTCGCGCTATCTCTCTCTGTCTCGTGCTCTGTCTCGCGCTATCTCTCTCTGTCTCGCGCGCTCTCTCTCTCTCTGTCTCGTGCTCTCTCTCTGTCGCTCTCTCGCGCTCTCTCTCTCTCTCTGTCTCTCTCTGTCTCGTGCTCTCTCTCTCTCTCTGTCTCGCGCTCTCTCTCTCTGTCTCGCGCTCTCTCTCTCTCTGTCTTGCGCTCTCTCTCTGTCTCTCTCTTGCTTGCTCTCTGTCTCTCTCTTGCTTGCTCTGTCTCTCTCTTGCTTGCTCTCTCTCTCTTGCTTGCTTGCTCTCTGTCTATCTCTCTTTCTATCTGTCTGTCTCTCTCTGTCTCTCTCCCTTGTTCTCTCTCTCTCTCAGAATGAGGTGACTCTGTTGCGGAATGAGGTGGCTCAGCTGAAGCAGCTCCTACTGGCTCATAAGGACTGTCCAGTGACACTCATGCAGAAGAAATCTGGCTACAACTGTGAGTAATGATTCTTCACTGCGCTTCACTGCAACCCAGACAGGAGAGAACATTCGAGAATCTCCCAGGACTTCTCTGTGTGTCTATAACAAACTGAACTTAGAGCTACTTCCAGAGCAAAATGTGTATAAATCCAAGATTTTCAGATGTTGAGAGTGTTCTCCACGGACACCTGCTTATTTATTGTTTCTGAAATCAAGGGTATTATGAAATAATTTATCCTGTGTTGATTGGCGTAACTGTCTCTACTGTCCAGGGAAGGCTTTCTTCTGGCTTTTGCAGCATGCTGTGAGGACTGGATTAATTCAGAGACAAGAGCATTAGTGAGATCAGGATGTTGGATGATCACCACCTCACCTCAGCCCCAACTCATCCCAAAAGTAGTGGATGGAGCATCCACTGCTCCATGCTGCGGGGCTTTATACCCATATAGCCCACACTTGTATTTCGACATAGAGTAGATATCCCAGAGAGTATTGTTCTATTGGCAGTACTTTTTTACAGGGACTAGTCAGTCTGTGAGTGCATTTGTACATGTGTGTCGGCAGTGAGTGCAACTTAAAGTAGCTGAATGCATTCATTAGAAGAGGTGTTCACAAACAATATACAGTGTCTAAATCACTGGTCAATTAAAATTGGTGTAAATAGTTTTTAGTGTGTCGGAAAAAGGTTTTTCAGGATGTTCTGGCATCTTCATATGTGCTGAACTCCTTAACAAGAGCAGAGGGAGATATTTTAATACTTACACCTTTACCAGCATTATTGAGTTGTTTTTTTTATGGGTGAGACTTTATGTATTACAAATGGAATGTTGAGCATTACTAGTTTTCCGTTAATTTATCAACCAGTTGTGTTGTAATGTCTCTGTATACTTACTATATGAAGCCTACTTTACTATATAAAGCTTTTATGAAAAGTCCATTGGCTGACGATAAAGTAGATCTTTAAGCATTTTGTTTGCTGTAACTGAGTTGTTCTTTCAGTCTAAATGAAGGGGGCTGACATTCCAGGACATTTTTTAGGAATTGTTTCATTATTTCACAGATGAGTTTGAAATCAGAACTGTGTTGTGTATGTTGAAAAGTGAAGATTAGAATATGAACTGCCACTGAGATTGAAATGACCAATATGTGGTATAAAACTACAGACACGTAGCTTCTCAGGACTTCACATCTACCGATGGATTCCTTTATGTGTGAATCATAGGTTATACGAATGAGAAATCTGTGGTAAAATGTTTTAATTGGCAAATGTTTTTTTTTCCTTCTGCCAAACTGTTGTCTTTTTTCTTTAAAAGGCGCTTGTAAATGAGCCAGCCTGAGAGGGAAGGGCATATGTGAATCAGGCACATCTTTGGCCGTTATGCTTTAATGACATCTTATGAAATGAGCAAAGCTGTAGCTCGTCTGCCATATGCAACCACTTCATATCAATTTGGTGTTGTCAGTGGAATGAAGGAGCAGTTGTGTGAGGCTGTGCTAGCAGCAGATCCTCAGGCTCGCTGTGAGTGCTAAAACTTAATGGCTGCTATTTCTAACCACCATTGTGTAAGCATTTTCTGTAGAGGGCTCAATTCTTCTTTAACTCTTTCAAAAAGGATTTCTGCACCTTTGATTGTGTTGTTTCTGTCTGTATTTATATATATATATATATATATACATGTCTGTCTGCCTTTCTGTCTATATCTATAGTTGTCAAAAGATCACAAATTCTAGAGAAAAATGTAACTAAATAATACTAATAATATTACATTTGTTTATTTCCCTCTCCCTCCTTCCCTCTAACTGTAATTAATTAAACAAAATTAATCACATTTTAATCACATTTCAGTATTTAACATGAGAAATATTAATTTAAGTTTGGTTGATGAATGAATCAATAAACATAAGCTTAAACTTCAAAATCTTGTTTATTTTCCCACCAGTCCACAGACCAATAGATGAGTGCAGAAAGAGCAAACAGTTCTCAGAGAGTGGTCTACAGTCCACAGCAATCCATCTCGCCACTGAATTGGTCAGTTTGTCTGACGTGGACTTTGACATTTTGTTTCTGAACGTGAACCCCGACATGTGGTGGAGTGTTGACTGGTGACACAGTTTGCTCGTAACAGCTAAGTTAACATTACTGATCTGCACGCTAGCCCCAACATGTTCTGCGTTGGGGTCGTAACGAAGGATGGAAGTGCTCCTGTGATGAGCAAACTCCTTCCTGCATAAAGTGCAAATAACAGCATTTTTGTTTGTACTTCCATCTGGAAGTTTCTTGTATTTAAATTTCCCATCCACCAGCATAGTCTCTTCCATCATCTCTGTCATGCTCATCACATTGTGCGTCTATATAATCTGTATGCCTGGAACTCATGCACTGATAAACGTTCCACGGTGCAAAGTGCGATTAAAATGCGTTAAACTTTTTATTTCATTATTTTCCTATAATTAATTAATCAAAATTAACGCGTTAAAAGTCTCAGCCCTAATATGTGTGTGTGTGTGTGTGTGTGTGTGTGTGTGTGTGTGTGTGTGTATATATATATATATTAGGGGGCAGCCCTAGGCCTAGTGGTAAGGATCTGGTCACCGGTTCGATCCCCAGACAAGACATGACTGAAATGCCCTTGAGCAAGGCACCTAACCCCCTAACTGCTCCCCGGGCGCCGTTGGATAAGGGCTGCCCACCGCTTCTGGCACAAATTCTCACAGTGTGTTCACTAGTGTGTGTGTGTGTGTGTGTGTTTCACTGCACGAATGGGTTAAATGCGGAGGTCAAATTCCGTTGTGTGAAAAATCACATTGACTAATTGGTTCATCTTAATCTTAATCTTAATATATGGTTATATCAGGATATTTGACCACCCTGGTTTGGAATGAACTCGGCCTGAGTTGACACAGATGTCGCATGAATGGTGATCCCTGACACTCTCCTTGCTACTTCTGTGTTTTATTATAGAGTTTAACCAATCCGATCTGCCTCGTCATTTGCTTCGTACCAATTCCTCACATTAATGGGACGTGGGGCACCAATGTTATGCTGTCGGGAGGCGCTCCATGTATGAGAAGCCCTTTCTCAATAAACCTTCACTACAGCAGCTCTGAAACTTCCCAAGAAGGTTTCTGAGATACTATCACTCTTCACTTGGTCCCGTTATTAGTCAGTCAGTTATGGTCCTTTGCCCGTGATGATGGTTTTAAACTCTGCTACAACTGACTGGTGTGCTCGCTTATTTATAGATGCAGCAAACCCTTTCAGGTGGCATCTATGACGTCCCAGACCAATTCAGTATTTCATGACAATTACCACCACATGATAATTGTCAAAAGATATCACAAATTCTGTAGATAGTTTTAAACAAAATAATACTATCGGTCAAATTCATGTTTACATTTGTTTATATTTGATTTTGTCTCTTTTTTGGCAAATGAATGAATTGCACACAAAATACAAATGTCCGCAGCCATAACATAGCAAGAACAATTTACTAAAGGGATAGTGGACTATTGATAATATAATCATTAGTGTGTCTATAACCTGAGATCAGTATTGATTTTCAGTCAATATCAGAATATAGTGTCACCCCTGATATATAATTAATATACGAGTCTGAATGAGAGTCTCCTCTGCTGGAGCTTTCTATGCAGCAGTTATAGATTGTGAGTGGAGTGAGAGCGATACATAGACGTGTGTGTGGCTTGTTCTGCAGCCCAACACTGACTTGTATTGACAATGATTGCCTCCAAAATGAGTCTATTATAGCCGCTGGCCTGTCAGTGCCACAGAGTGCCTCAGCAGAAGCACAGCCTTGCAGCCGTGCCGTTCATTATGCGACGGCATTGTTAAAGCAGCGCTGCTGACATGTCTCATGCATATTATCGGAGTGATGGGTGCCGGGCAGGATTGGCTTGTCAGGGAGCGAACTCATTTGTGGGTGTCTGCTTGGTGCGTTTGTGGGAGTAGGGGGCTGTGGTAATGTATGAGGCCATCCTTCACTCCTGTTTGTTGCCTCTGTTAGAGAGCGGCGTGAGGGGTCATATATTAGCAGCCTGCTGAAATAAGACGGCAAGAAAAAGCATCACTCTGTCTTTTTCATTTTAGTAAACAACTAGATGAGATTTTGCAACATTTATTGCCTGCATCCAAACAGCAGATGGTCATTTCTTCTGTCAGAAAGTTCTCTAATGTGTTGAAAGACTGCACCCTACGTTGAGTCAATTTTTGTAGCCTCTGTATTATATGAACTGAATTATGTAGATGAGGAGGGCCAACAAGTAGGCCGGGTCATCTCTTTGTGTATGGCGGGGCCCGTGTTAGTAGTTGGGGCCCCTGAGGTCCATTGGCCCCTGCATCTCTGTCTGTCTGCACTTTTAATCATGCGCCCAATGCACCGCAATGGCAGGTGGAGGGAAATTGCCCAACCTGCCCTGCAAACACGGCAGGCCATGCCTCCGCTTGGCAGTGTGCACAGCCCATCTGCTCACGGCGCTTAGATGATCAGAAACGAATAAGAGAGCGAGAGAGGAGGGTGGCCTCAGGAGCCAGCAGTGCTGCGTATGATAATATATCTCACCCTGTGCTCTCCTGCTTAATGCCATTAGGAGTAATTATAGAAGCCTGAATATGGAGCAAAAACGCTTGTCTGATTTACGTAGACTTCGACCTTATTCGCTTGGAGCTTGCGCCAGTATTTACCACCTTCTGGTGTATACATGCACTAAATCACCCAATCAGAACCCCATCAACAGAGAACTTGCGGTAGGCCTTTTAAACACGCAGCCCTTTTATGACGTGTCTCCTAAGCCAGAATCGGAAGTGCACACAAGAGATAACAAACCCCCATGTTAATTACCAAGTGCCATTTCAGCGGACTCTTGCATCATTAGCTATATTAATTATCATAGTAGTCTGCATTTCTTTACGAGTCAGAAAGAGAGAAGGTTTTTTTTTTCCTCTTCTCCCTCATCAGGAGCCAATTAATTCATTGCAATTGTGGAGCAGCTGGTGGCATTTGGACTGCGAGTCTCTGCCTCTCTCCAGTGTGAGCATCATTAAAATCAGGTGCTGTAATCATCTGTCGCTGCAGTAGTTGGCAAGGTAGCAAGAAACAAATGAGAACGCTGGGAGGGGTATGAGGGCCCAGCCACACGCCACTGCCTGTAATACACCCTTATGATGTTGGTTTAAAATGACATTGTAACTTTAATTAAAGGTTACAAAGCAAGAGCTGGGAATAATAAAATGCAAAGCACAGATCATGCTTGGAAACTGAGTTTTAGTAGCAATTACGCATCAAATAGACCAAGCTGGATAGAATGCTTGTTTATGCATGATGTACTCATGGGGTCAGAGCCGTGGCGTTGCAGGGTTATTTGGATGAAAGCACCTACCAGGAATAGCTGAAACGGTAGCATGGCTTTCCCACTAGCCCTAAGCATAACTGAGAGAACACAGTTTTTAGTGGGTGTGATATTGCATTGACGTCTCTTATTGCAGGGTCAGAAGCTGGCATGTAATGATTGCTGGTGTTTGAGGTTATGAGGCTTATGTATGTTTTATGAGGCGTAATAAGGAATGAAATAAAAGTTTTGATTAATTTTAGAACAGTTCTTTGGCAGCTTAGTTATTGTAATGGCTGTCTTTGCAGTGTGTTTGAGTAAAACCAGTACATCCTTTGAGACAAATTGCTCCTTTCATAATGACTTTTCAACCTACAAGCCATGAACACCTCAACATGCTTGGAAGAGGACCCTAAGCCACATGTTTTTTCATGTCAACATGCAGGCTCTTGTCTTGCTAACTCATCACATAATGTGGGAGACCCTGCTGTCCTTCCCTTACAAGGACAACATGGCTAACTGAGTCCTTGGGGACTCCGTGGGCAGCAGTAGTGTCTCCATACTGAAATACATCTGTAGAATTCTGCCATACAATGCCAAACAGTGCCTCTGTGATGGAGCACCAGTGGTGGTGTTCACTTTAATTTACCAACTGGATGAACCAGAACTCAGTGTTCTGAGTAGCTTAGGTTGCAGTCATATGTGCTGATACTCTTTATGGCATGTTTATTAGGTATAGACAGATTAATCAGGTCGATTATTGTCATCTTTAGATAATCAACATCAGCCAGTTATTTTTAAATAATCAGCCTGTGTAAATAAAAAAATTGCTAATTTACAGGCAAATCTGCAGGCAGCCTCATCAGCGTGGTAGCTGTAGAACAGTGTTAAAGCTTCCCATAGTATTCATTTCACTAATCTACATGCAGATAAAGACTGACTGATAAACCCCTCCTTTCATCTGAAGTCAGCAGATATTTTATTTTAATATTTATATTTTATCAAATGCAAAAAGACACTTTTTTATGTATTGACCATTGGCCATCCTGCACTCTAAATATCAGCATTGGTTGTTGATAAACAACGTTGTCCACTATTTAACTAATACTTTATATTAATAATGACTAATGTAATTGACCCCTTACTTCAAATATTGTGTTGTGTCCAAATTTTACTTCTTTAGCAAGATGAAGTTACAATGCTAATGTAGCTAACATAAATATCACAACAATTGGCATTTAGCAAACTATCATTAGGTGAGTTCAGATTAGTATTATAAGAAAAGATTGATACCCTTCCATATCACCGATTTTTAAGATACTAGATTCTCAAACGCACAGTATTGGTTTTAATGAATAGTTTACATTCAAAGATTGTTGGCAGGTAGTTCATTTTGTGTTGTATTTAAACCACTAGATGTTATAATCAGTCTTCAGCCATTAGGCTCTTCCACTGCAACACAAATAAGTAGTCTATGGGTACACCACTAACATAAGCATTAGCAGTCATAGCTCTTAATTGTGATATATTTTCTTGCTTACAGTTTTGTAATATAACACAATACAAGTGCATCTCCAAAACTTTGACTCGTTTGTGTTTGGAATTTAGTAACAATGGTCATATTTTATATTCATTACACAGAATGTAACATATTTAAAGTCTTTTTGTTTGTTTTAATGCTGATACTGTTTGAATAGTCATTTATTCAAACGCCATATGAAAAAGTTTAATAATTTCAGATTCTGAATTTCTAATTTTCATGAGCTATAAGTCAAATTAGTCAACATTAAAACAAAATAAAACTTAAAATGTCCTTTACATATAGCAAATATAAAATAAGACAGTTTACCTTTTTTGATTCAATTTTGAACCACAATTTTTTTCCTCAATATTTTGGCTTTTATGTGACACTGTATATTGAATCATGACTCCTGTATCATGAAATGTATCACATCACCAAGTTCTTACCAACACTCAGAAATAAGTATTACCACACAGAGTGCCATAAGTAGATAGATACTTTATTGATCCTGGGGGAAATTAAGGCATCCAGTAGCTTAGAAAAACACAGTGTATTCCACACAGTAACAATGCAATAAAGATACAGTTTAATCGAAATGTAGTAAAAAAGTGACCTGATGTGCAAAGAAGCTGAGCAGTCAAAAATAAAGTTACAGTGGTGCTTGAAAGTTTGTGAACACTTTAGAAGTTTCTATATTTCTGCATAAATATGACCTAAAACATCAGATTTTCACACAAGTCCTAGAAGTAAATAAAGAGAACCCAGTTAAACAAATGAGACAAAAATATTGTACTTGGTCATTTATTTATTGAGGAAAATGATCCAATCTGACATATTTGTGCTTAGGGTCGTTGTCTTGCTGCAATGTCCCACCTTCTCTTGAGATTCAGTTTATGGACAGATGTCCAGACATTTTCCTTTAGAATTATCTGATATAATTCACAATTCTCAAGCAGCAATGTCATCAATGTTCTTTTTGGAGAGTTCTTTTTTTTATCCTTGCAACCCTGCCATGCACACCATTGTTGTTCAGTGTTCTCCTGATGGTGAACTCATGAACATAACATTAGCCAATGTGAGAGAGGCCTACAGTTGTTTAGAAGTTACCCTGGCGTCCTTTGTGACCTTTTAATAAAACAGGGTGCCCACACACATCTGATTGTCATCCCATTGATTGTAAACACCTGACTCTAATTTTACCTTCAAACTAACTACTAATCAAAGAGGTTCACATACTTTTGCCTCTCACAAATATGTTATATTGGATCATTTTTCTCAGTAAATAAATGACGAAGTATTTTTGGGTATGGCACTGTATTGTATTATAACAATGCTACCATGATCTGTATAATGTCACTAGGTTCCTGCCAATACACAGCCTTGGTTCAAATTTTGTTTGTGTCATGATGACAGTGTTGTCTATAAAAATTGACAAAAGTATGGGATTAAGTTAGTTGACTGCTAAAACTATGTCTATGCTGTCTGCTTTTATACACTCAGTGTCATAAACCATATAAGCAAGTCTGAAATGACCTCACAACTGTAGTTTGTTAGTAGTTTGAGGCAGTATTTTGGGCATGGGGCTACATATTGTTAATTGCCAGGGATAAGTAAAGGGGAAAGTGTACAGATGCACTGGAGAACTTGTTTCTATGTAGCTCTGAAGTTGTGAAGCTGACTGTCTCTATGTGCTATCTCTACATTTCAGTGCTCGATAAGGAGGACAGCTGCGAGGAGATGTCCGTCCCAAGCAGCCCCCACAACGAGGCCATCCAGCACAGTTCTGTCAGCACGTCCAATGGCGTCAGCTCTTCCACGGCAACTGTAGCCCCTCTCGCCCCGGCTCCGGCCTCGGGGCCAACCACAGACCAGAGCACAGAAGGGGAGGAGTCAAATGGAGGCATGGCCTCAGGCACTCAGACCCAGCCCTCTGGAAGCTGATCAGGCTTCAGTGGGGTTACTTTTATTCCTGGCAGCCATGTTTTTATGAGGAGAAAAGGCTTCCCTCACATTCCTTCAATCTGAAGGATGTTCATTTAGCATATTTTCTTTTTTTCTTATTTAATTTCCTGTCAAATGCATTTTATCTTAAAAAAGAGTAAAGATGCAAGGGGTGGCACTTTACAAATTGTGAAAAGTTGTACCGATCGTCTCATTTTCCCTCTCGCCCTCTTCCATGTTTACTCTATTTATTATACTACTGTTGTATGCAGATGTGCATTGTCATGAGTTGTGTGAAGTTAGGGATCTGAAGTGATGACAGATTCAGTGTGTGTTTTACATGAGTCTTAAAAGCCAAAGTGTATCATGCCTCAGTGGAATGGAGAATTGATTTTCTCAAGCACTGTTGTTGGCTTACAGACGGAAGGAGCAGTCACTTTTATTTCTTTGCCTTTTCCATTTTGCACATGAGGAGAGATGGAGCGATAGGGTTTGTTCGTAGTGTTTGACTGTTGACATGACCAGTTCTGGCAGCTTTTAGGAGTCGATTTGTATACCTGTGTTGTAACAAATCTTCAGTGATTGAGCGCAGTGTGAACTGATCATAGACACTTTTATTTATGAGTGAGTAGTTGGCTGCTTTCACACAAGTGGCATGATTGTGGTTTGAATGTTTTAAGTAATCTTCCGCCTGTACAAATGAAGTCTTTGGTTAGGAACGTCTTTTAAGAGCAATGCTTTGATCAACATTCCATGAGTAGTTTGTTGCAAAGGCAGTACCTGTAGAAAATAGAACATCTTTCACCATACAAACATCTCTTTGATGTTGACTTAACTACGTGCCATTATTTTTTATTTATTGGGTACAGATATTGATTTGTAACTGAGGAGATTGGCAGATTGCTATGAAGTAGATAGCATTCTCAACTTACACAGCCTTTCATGTACATAATTTCTTTGAGTGGGAAATGTAATGCCTTTTTTATGAGTATTTCTTGCCACTTGCTGACAACATGACTGATTCTGAATCTGTGTTGTTCTGCTCTTTGAAACACTGTTGGAGATAATACAAATCGCTGCTGTCGTAACAAAACCTTGTATGTCAAAAACTTTACATTTAATGGAAGTCAGTGGACCCAGATTTTTTACCAAAGCATTTTGGGTCATTTCTTTTGATCCATGCATCACAAAATGTAAAGACTAACAGGCATTTTCAAACAAAAGACAAAAATGGATATACAAGGTTATATTCTGACAGCAGTGATTTCTGGCTGTTATTCATTCACTTAATTTGACTTTAAAATACTACATTTTAGGAAGCATTGTAAATGCCATCATGATGATAACATTGTATGTGATATCTGCAGGAATTATGTGTATTGTTTGTGTTAGGCTCTTACAGATCATTCTTTAAAAAATACAAAAACAGCCAAAAAACAATAAGGCGCTTCTGGCCTGACCTACGAAGTAGTTTAAATTTATGCCCTCAAGAAAATAATAATGAGAAAAACAATTTTTTAACTTAATATTAGGTGATTTTCAAAAATGAGGAAAAATTAAGTCTGTAAGCTGTGTATTTTAAGTTGAACTTTTTTTTTTTGCTGCAGTTAAGCTTAGTGACAATTACAGAATAATTAAATCCTTCTATCATCAGTTTGGATCAATTTGCCTTCTCTCTTAAAATGTATTGGCTTACTACTGTGTAGTTTTATTGCTGCATTACTTTTGCTTTTCTAAGTATCATCTATTTAAGAATCATTTTGTTTAACAGGTAAATTTGTACGGTCATAGTTATGTGCTTACTTGCATGAAAGATTGATTCTCTGAGAGAATTAGACAAATGTTTTAATCATGTCTCAGTTGGATTATTGCAGTTGAACATGTTAAACTTTGATTCTCAGCCAGGAGGCAGCGAGTTTACGTTTCTGGTGTTTGTTAAACTCCGGCCCCACTGCGGAAAAAGGATGTGATTATTATTGTGTTGGCAGTAAACTTGTAACTTGGTGAAAGTTATGTATAAAGTATCATAAATTAATAAGATGTTGTAATAAATCTTTTAATATCTCTTTAAGTCTATTTCAAGCCTGTGGAGCTTTTTTCTTTGCTTTTGGTAATGATCAGGTCAAATACATTTGTTTTTTGTCATCTGTCTAATTTTCCCTTTTGTAGTTTTTTTTTCTGAAAATAGTTTCATTTGGTGTTGTCTGCCATCTAGTGGTGAGACAAGAAACAAATGTATTTGACCTCATCATAGACTTACAAGTTTCATGTTTAACATTATTAACCTTCTACAAGTGGTATGATATGGTATATACTGAGAAATACTTCAGACAGAATGTTTTGACAACATTTAGTGATGTTAAAGCTTGAAAAGTCAGACTATCAGTTACTAGAAGTACATTAAACATTTATATAATGTATTAGTGCATCGAAAAAAATAGAATATTGTTAAAAATATTTATTTAATTCAAAAAGGTAAACAATTTTTTTATTCATATAAATATATAAAGGTTTTTTGTTTAATGTTAGTCATCCTAAAAATGATAAAATATTGGACTTAGCGTTTGAGTAAATAAACATTCGCATAGTATCAGCATTAAAACAAAAAACACTTGAAATGTCACTTTACATGTAATGAATATAAAATATTTAAAATATACATTTTTGAATTAAATTAACACGTTTACTTTTTTTTTTTTTTTACTTGTTTTACTTTTACATCTCTAGACACTGTCTGCATGTCTGTACAGCTAACCAGTTACTATTTAATGTGTTATATTGTTAACACAAATGAACTTTTTTCATGATATTCTAATTTAATGAGATGCACTAGTATATTATATATTGAAGCCCATATTAAGGTGTTTTAAAAAGGCCTGTTGTTGGTCAGTAAAACCAAACAGGGACATCTGAGGATCATATCTGGCACATTTTCTCCAATGCTTAGAATATGTACACTCATATGTTATCATCATACAAAGCATTACCACTGAAGATATATAACCCATTCATGTCCAACATCTAAATTCGGTGTGATATAGAAAAAATGCTACAGAAATAGCGGTAACATAACTTGAACAAGTGTTTAACAATATTAATTTGAATTGTGGGCATATGCAATTGTCATACTTCTATTTACAGCTGGATTATGGTTTTCTATTATTTACTTAACCCTTTGGATGGCCAGCATGCAAGTAAGTATAAACTATATATATTACAAATGTCACAATTATTTTTACATTTTAAAGCTTTAGAATAAACATGTAATATTTTAACATACACTGCTCTGGCTATGAAAATATATAAACATTCATGAACTGTCATGAATACATTGCTAATCATAATTTAGAGATTTTTTTTAATTACCACAAGGAAGCTTTTTAGTAGTAGAAGAATTTTATACAATTGCGACAGTAGATGCAGTAGAATGTCCATCAGCCATTATCATTTTCCATGTGTTTTGTTGCAATTACAGTTCCTGGCCACCACTTAACAAGGGTTTTAGTAACATCTAAAGAGGCTGTCATGTTAAATCTAATTTATATAGAAAATATAAGTATAATAAAAGTCCACTGTAGTGCCATCATGAGTGTTAAAATTCAGCAGTCCACAAAACACTGTAATGACGAAATGGCTATAGGGTTTTGATTTTAAAAAGGAAAGCATAAGTCCAGATATTGCCATGTATGACTTTTCTGTTTAATGTCCAGCTGGCAGGTCTATGGCATCAATGGCATCATTTTGTTGGTAAGTTCCTGTATGGGAGCTTGTGGTATTCATTCCAGAATTCCGGTCAGACATGGGAATTCCAGCACACGTAGCGCAGGAGATGCTCTTATCACGTGAATACAGTAAACTTAAGGCATCTGCTTGAAGTTTCTTCTTCATAACACATGCCATGTGAGCAAACAGGGCCAGAGTAGCCAATATAGCCAGAGCATTGACTCCTGTGAAGTACAAGATGAGAGTTTGAGGGTCAGGGGTAGACATCTCCTCAGGCTTGGTTATGATGCCCAAACAAAGATCTCGAGAAGCCACATGACACACTTTCTCATCCACCACACTTTCCACACACACAAGATATGGAGTAGAAGGCCTCAGATCAGACAGGTTACACACTGTGCCCTGTTTAACGTTGACGAAGCGGCTGAAGCGAGTGCTCGTGTGGAAGTGGTCGTACATGACTCTGAAGTGGACGTTCTGCTGATCTGTTTTTGCCAGACCCCATTTAATGAGAGCAGAGCTGGAGGTGACTGTCACAGCAGAGATGTTGAGAATGACCAGCTGGTTGTAAGAACATGGGTCACTGGCTTTGTTTTTTTGCATGGTCGAGTTAGAAGGATTAACTATTAGTGTAGTTATCTCGTTTGGAAGAGCCAAGCCTCTCCCTGCTGGCCCATATTGCGGCTTTGATTGCATTGATTCTAGAGCATTTCCTTGTTCTGTAAGCTTGCTGGTAAGTTGCGGAGCAGTTCTGCCCACCCTCCTGTGAATGTGGTATCTGTCACCATCATGACAGGTTTGTCTGGTCACCCGTGAGCCATTGCCTGAGTGGGTAGGCTTTGATTGAACACGGGTGTGTGCTCTGCCGCACCGGTTGTGGATCAGTGCGCTGCTGATAGTGTGGAGGTACTGACCTTTCAGAGTTTCTGGATGAGAGCACTTCACAGTGACGAGGCCATTTCTGCCTGACTCCAGCCAACTCCTCAGGCTTAGTAATCTGCAGTCACACTTCCACACATTCCCTGTCAAATCCAATGACTGTAACTGAGCACCATATCCAAACACCTGTGGACTGAGGTAAAAGAGCCTGTTGTTGTTCAGCCTCAAAGTTTTCAGGTGAGATAAACCACCAAACGCAAGATCCTCCAGTGCTGAAATGGCATTGTCACTGAGGTCGATCTCTCGAAGGTTCTGACAGTATTGAAATGTGAGCTTCTTTATCTTAGAAATACTGTTTCCATTGAGCTTTAAGACCTCCAGGTTGAATAACCCCCTGAACACAGAAGAATGTATCCGAGAAAGCCTGTTATAACTCAAAGACAACAACTTGAGCTTCCTCAGGTTCTTCAAATCAGAGTCTTTGATTTCCGAGAAGTGATTGTTATCAAGCATGAGTTCTGACAGAGAAGGAAGTAGGCTGAACATGCCGTCAGGCAAATTTGAGAATTTATTGCTTGAGAGATTCAACTTCTGTAGTCTCCGCAGTCCTTTAAATGCATCCTTCGCCAATGACTTGAGTTGCATATCTTCTGAGAGCAGAATCTTCAGTGATTTTAGTGCCATTTGTTTTTGTGTCCATTTCAGACTGTTGCTAACGAAGTGTCTTAGCCTGGTTAACAGTCCTTCTGGCCTCGTCTTAACAATGTCTTCTTCTCGACAGTCCAATGATGAGCTGTGGTATTGACCAACATGAAGTTCAACAAGGTCCCTGAGATGATAAAATGACTCAAAAGCCACTATCTTGATAGACTTTGATTGAAAATCCCAAACACTCAAATTTGTGTACAGCTGGAGAGCAGATGGACAGATGCAGTTGACAACACTGCCAGCCAGGCTGAGTTGTCTCGATGAGCGAAGCTGAGATATGTTTGATAATCCAGAATTTAAGCAAAACAGATCCGCGTTTCTGCATTCACAGACTGCTGGACACATACCTTTAGATATACCATGACGGCCAATGTAAAAAAGGCAAAAAATGTAAATCTTCATCCTCATTTTTACTGAGAACAGTTGCTTGTTGACCTCAATGGACAACTAAAACCTGAAGTGGACTGTTGCAATCAGGAAAAGCTTGTATACCAGGCATTTCCTTTTTGGAATGGTGTTTTCTAGATTTTATCCTTGATCCTTGCAAACAAACAAGGGATTCATCATCCTGTATGAGAAGAAGGATGTTATTGTAAAGGTTTTTGCAGTAAGCAGTTTAAAGGAATGTGCTGAGACACAGTGATGTGTTTCCACAGTGATGCGTCTTATTACGACAACCACTGACGGGGCAGCACCTCATTTAGAGACCAATAATATAACGTCATGCATTTAAATCATTAATGCTGTGTATCTTTCAGGTCTGACCTTGCATGCATGTGTGCTTCCTATAACAGCTTACTGCATGATTTGGATTGTAAATACAATAGAAAAAACACTTTCCACTACTGTAAACTAAGAAACTGAGCCCCTGCATCAATTAATCAGGTCAAGCTTGAGTTTCATTCAGAAATGCCCTTTAAGATTTACATTTTAATCTAAATTAATTGTTGGTTTGAGCTATTTTTGTTGTCTACATTATCCTAGAGCATAAAAAAGGTAAACTGTATATTCATCACACATAAAGTGACATACTGTATTTCAAGTCTTTGTGATATTTTGTTATGTCTGAATAATAATTTACTATAATTTAATAATTATTTTATTTAATAAGTTACACTTATATAGCACCAAGGATACAAAAATGAAATGAAAACAAAAACACTTTAAAGAGAATGAAAGAAGGTAGTATTTTAGATTGGATTGAAACACAGACCGAGAGGATGATAATCTAAAAGAAAGAGGCAAGGCATTCCAGAGGGTACTGGCAGCAACACTGAAAGACCTGCCACCCATAGTGGACAGCCTAAACCTTGAAACAGCTAGAAGAGCAGAATCAGAGGACCTAAGTGAGCATAGAGAAGCATGAGGCTGTAAGAGAGCAGAAAGATAGGATGGAGCTAATCCATGCAAGGCCTTATAGGTCAGTAGAAGGATTTTGTAGCGGATGTGTTCAGAGACAGGTAACCAGTGGAGCTGATAAACCAAACTGATCAACATTAAAACAAAAATGGCTTGAAATGTCACTTTACACATAATGAATAAAAATGACTTACATTATGAATTTCATTCTGAATTAAATTATGAACAAAAGTGAATGATTTTTTGTGATATTCCCATTTTGGAGATCTTATATTAAAACATTTATGGTGATGCATATTAATACAAACTCATGGTATATTTGTGTCCCACATTTTGAGTAATTGTGTAATGAAGGTACTTTTCCATGTAGTCCCACTGCAACATTAGAGACCTAATTATTCATTTGAATTATGTTTTAGTAACTACTTCAACATTGGACCAAAATTTATCCCAGAGTGAAAATACAATTTTTTTGGATCACTTAATGAATGCAACAATTAATACAACTATAAACTGCTGAGAAATGATCTCAGATCTATAGTCTTTTTAACTTTTTACTGCACTACTACTACAGATCATCTTATTTATTTGTTGATCTATGTTTGTTTGTGTGTGTGTGTGTGTGTGTGTGTGTGTGTGTGTGTGTGTGTGTGTGTGTGTGAGTGAGAGAGAGAGAGAGAGAGAGAGAGAGAGAGAGAGACTGACAGAGTGGAAGTGGAGGCTTTCACTGGCCTGTGTGGCCTCTCGCACTGTATTGTTAAACACGGGGAAATGAGTGTTCAACAACAAAGTGTTTGTACTGAGACGCATGTCTCTATGCTCCAAATGCACACTGACCATTGGGCTTCTATTGTCTAAGTTTCCTGTTACTGTGGACACTCTGTCAACACAAGACCGCCATCTGAAGAGAACAAAACAGAAAGTCAGTTTTAAGTTATTTTAGCAGAAATATTGGAATTTCATCGAATGGAAAGAAATCATAACATAAAGGTATCTGCTTCTACAGCATTTTTATATTGCAAAGCCTGTGCCACATTCCTCTATATGTGATAATGCACTGCCAGATCTAGCCTATATTTACAGCATATCTTGTCCCAGAGCTTTCCAGATATGTACACCATTCCAACTCCATATTGTTAAGTCTGCTTGAGTGATGTGTGCTTGTATACAGATTTTTGATCAGACAAAGTTTCTGTTACAATGGATTTTTATAGATTTTTCCCTTATGAATTAACAGTTTTGGCACACTTCAAATGTAACAATGATACAAATACACTGTAACACCCAACCAACCACACTGGGTACCATTATTTCATTAGGTACCACAGAAATGACTTCGCAACACCTGAGCAATCACCTGATATGCCATAGCAACCATCTGGGATACTATAGTAACTGCTTAGCAACCACTAGGCAACATTATGACAACTGCCTGAAACAGGGGCGTAGCACCAAATTCTGGGCCCTATGCACAAGCAATGCCCAGGGCCCCGCCCCCTATTATTAAATATTATTATTTTTTATATTTAAAGGGAAAAAAAATTCCAGACTCCTCATGGGCCATCTCCACACTTGGGGCCCTGGTAACTCAGTGCCCCTTTTCCCCCCACTACAACGCCCCTGGCCTGAAATACTATAGCAATCACCTCGTCATACAGTAGCTCGTCTGGCAACCACCTAACCAGCACTATCCATTTAGCAGCACCAAAGCAACAAGATAGCAACCAATTAGCAACTTCCTAGTAATCACCTGTGAAACCATAGCAACACCATAGCAACCACCTAGGATAATATAGCAACAGCCTAGCACGACCCAGCAACCACTAGGCAACATCATGGTAACTGTCAGAAATACTATAGCAACCATCTAGTATCCACTTACCACACCATAGCAACTATGTAGCAACTTCCTAACAATCATCTTTAGTATTTATTGGTAAATCCATTACGAATGTATAACTTTACCAAATAGCAAAAGATTGCTATAATTTTGCAAACTCTTTGGCTAAAATAATGACATTCCTGGCTTTAATGCAGCCTTTTTGTCGAAATATTATGAGTTTAATAAAAAAAAATCCAACTTTTTTCCTTGAAATATTACGAGTTTATTCTCGAAAATATTACCACTTTATTTTCTAAATATTACAAGTTTATTTTCGAACTAGTACGACTTTATTCTCGAAATATTACGAGTTCATTTTCGAAATAGTACGACTTTATTCTCGAAGTCAACTGTTTAAGAGTATAACATTGCTCAGGGGATCACAGCGGTTATCAGATCAGAGAAAAAGCGGTAAATCGCTTCAGCCGTTAGAGCATCGTCTCCATGGTAACGCGCCATGAAGAGGCTGCAGTCCCGCAGGAGAAGCGGCGCTCCCGGTCATGTGCTCTCACAAGATGGCGACTTCAGTGCAGGGATACAGAGTGAGTCGGAGCTTCCAGGGTTGCACATCGCAAGCTAACGAATT
Source organism: Crenuchus spilurus (assembly GCA_036984385.1). Lineage (NCBI taxonomy): Eukaryota > Metazoa > Chordata > Actinopteri > Characiformes > Crenuchidae > Crenuchus > Crenuchus spilurus. Next base: position 36,307 of record BRDA01011784.1, read on the forward strand.
TTGAAAAATAGCCGTGTTGTTGTTCTCCGCCTCGGCGCAGTTAGAGTCGTGTAATTGAGAGAGCTCTGCGGTGATACACTAAGGCTAGTTCCGCAGCAGTCGTGTCCAGTCAGCCGTGGTGTGTGGATGGACTCCGTGGGGTTCAAAGTTTAGCCTGTGCAGCTCTTTGGCACACCACCGATATTCAGCTAATAGACGTGTTTTTTCCACGCAGGCTGTTTGACTTCTCCTTCATGGACTAAGCTAAGCTATCTCTGAATGAGAGACAGGGTTCCAGCTGCAGCCCAGAGCAGAGCTTTGTGCATCGGAATTACAGCAGCACTAACATGGCTATCCATGTGTTTGGTAAGTCACACTCTTTCTGCTGTGTTTAGGTCTGCTCAGAGGCTGCAATGGTCAAGCAATAAAGCTGCCTTCAGGGCGTGGAGCCTTTTGGGTTTCGCTGTAATCAACAATGGAAATCTGATAGAGTGCAGCCAACAGGTTAGCTCACAGGCTAACATGACCATGTTTAGACTTTGTAGTTAATTTGCCCTAAAGAGAGTGTGAGAGTAGGTTGTTAGAAGGTTCAGGTAAATGCTTTAAAAACTTCTAATTTCAAGACAACTTGTTTGTGCTATATCATTTGTCTTGAGGCACTACCATTCTACTTCTATCTATCCATCCATCCATCCATCCACCCACAGGTAACCTAACCTCCCTTGTTGTACCTGTTTTCATTATAGCTCAAGGGTGTCAAACCCCAGTTCTGCAGGGCCGGTGGGTGTCCAGCACAATTTTGTGATTTCTCTGCTCTGACAGTACAATTAAACCTGGTCATTACCTGCTGAATTTAGTCAGGTGTGTTTGATCAGGAACGTCAACAAACTGTGCTGGAATCTTCTCCTCCACCCCTGTTATAGAGATTAACTGGTTCACTGTGGCACATTGCTCTGTACCAGTCAACAGAGTCAACTCGGTGTATGAGACGTCCATTCTCAGTACACCTTCACTACAGCGGCTGTAGGACATTTCTTTAAGTTAGCTGCTTCCGAGATGCTATCACTTTGCCTACCCTATTATTAAGGCTTTTTGGCCATGATGATCGTTTAGTACTCTTCCTACAACTGACTGGTGTCCGCAGCAAATGAAATATTGATACAGCTCATTCTGATGTTTGTTATTAAAAAAATGATCAGGGCCCTGAGTGGCTCAGCAGATGAAGGTGCTGCCATTATTATCCAAGGATTTTGAATTTGAATCCTGGTCATGCTGCTTGACATCGACAGCCGGGGCCTTGAGAGAGCAGAATTGGCCGTGTTCTCTCTAGGGGTGTACTCTGCCTAGCACTATAAACAATGTCGCCTGACTCGGGCTGGGGATCTGTGCTTTCCTCCGAGTGTGCTAGCTGCCCGGCGGTGATGTATCACCAGCAGTTCTAAAAAAAACAGGCTTGGCTTCACTGGTTTCGGAGGAGGCCTGTGCTCATCTGCCCCCTCCCAAGAGAGTCCGGGACATTACAGTTGATAGTGATAGGGAGAGTTGATAAAAGGGGCGGGGTTAATTGGCCGTTAATGATACATTGTGAGAAATTCAGGGGTATAATTTAGAAAAAAAGTGGATATTTTTTATCTATTAGACATTGCATTAGCATTTTTTCCCGATATATTCTGAAGTAAAACAACTACAACAGTCCCTAAGTTAATTTTAATTTTTAAATAACATTACTTTTTAGATTTGAAAAAAAAAAAAATCACTTAATTTTGAAATGAGACGGGCAGGTTTTCTGCTGACCAAAATAACCATTGTACATTTTATGGATCTCAATGTAGAAATAAAAATATTAATAAACATTTAGATAGTTAAATATCAGTATTTATTCAGTATTGGGTCGATCGGAAAGGGAGTGGTTTTGCTCAGCCCTTCTGGCAACAGCAAGCGAGATGGTTTAACTTACTGTGAATAATTCAGATACTAGCTGAACTTTTACTTTCTGTTTACATTACTTGCACCACCTCAGCTGAGCTACAGCAACATTCAGCTTCCTACCTGAAGTGCTGAGTGGATACTGGAACTGTAAAGACACAAAGAAAAACATTAGTCCTTCAGACACTTGTTGGCAAAATGACTAGTCATGGAGAGGAAGCGTTCTTCCCTTGAGCTCTTATCTCTTGGATAAGAGAGCAGCCATTTTCTATCAATATTTAATGCTGAATCATAGGAGGAGTGGAGTTGACAGTGGACCATGAAAACTGCCAGCAGTCCAAGATAAATCCTAGTTTGCCTTGTGCTAGTATTCACTGCAAGTGAATTAGACCCATACTGTGTTCCTTGCTGTAGTCTTGCACTGGTTGTGAGGCTTAAATATAACAGTGTGTGCAGGACCTAAAAGGGAAATTTCATAAAAGTTTCTGCAGAATTACATGATTAAGATGTCTTTTGTTGTTTTACACCAGATTCCTTATAAATATGTTAATCCATGCCACGAGCACTGTTGTAGGCTGTTGTTGAGAAAAGTTCTTGGCAAAATTTAAAAAATCTACTCCTGGCAAAACGGTGCATGAATGACCTTTTTCAGATGTACAGTTAATTTGTGAAAATTGGGATTTTTATGTATTTGTATCAGAATATTATGACCATTTTAACCATGCTTCTGCTTCACAGGCCCCAGACTTAACAATGTTCACTCAGTGGTGATCCCTGACACTTTCCTCATTGCTGTAGAGGTTAGCTGGTCCACTGTGGTGTGTCAATTGCTTTGTAGCACTTTGTCGTTCCCCTCTGGCATCAGTGGCTTGTGTGGCACCACTTTTATGTTGTTGGGAAGCCCTCAAAGCAGGAGAAGATAACTCTTAGTACCTTCACTACAGCAGCTCTAGAACATTCCACAAAGTTAGTGGTTTCAAAGATGCTACCATCCTTCATCTGGTACCCTATTGTCATGCCATTTTGGACATCAGTGAAATCGTGTCCTGTTTCCATGGTGATCATTTTACACTCTGCTACAACTGACTGGTGTGCTCACGTGTACATGTAGCATACCCTGTCACATAGCATTTATAATGGCATATGCTGAGTTCACTTCCAAGGGTGGTCGTAATATTCTGTTTTGTACATAGTGCACCATTTCTAACAGTGGATTGAACTATAAATGAATTATGACAACTTTTAGACTCTTTAGACGGTCTGAAACTTATTTTTTTAATTAAATGCAGTTCACGTCACACACAGTGAATAATATGTGTTTGCTGATGCAACACAGTAATGAACCTTTAACTAATGTTACCAGCTGCTTCTACCCACATGCCATCACACTCCTGAACAGTTAACATCACTATTCACAAAACACTGTCTCCTGGTACAAAACACTGTCTCCTGGTACAAAACACTGTCTCCTGGTACAAAACACTGTCTCCTGGTACAAAACACTGTCTCCTGGTCTCTTACTTCTTCTGCACTTTAAAACATAACAACTACACACTACCTGCCTTGTCACTTTGCCTTACTGTACATAAATGCTGCAACCAGTACCGTAATAGAATAGATGCACTATGTATAATTTATATATGACCTGTGTGTGTGTGTGTGTGTGTGTGTGTGATAGCTTTTTCCTTCTTGTTGTTAACCTCTGTGCACTACGAGCCTGTAACCAAAAACACATTCCTTGTATGTGTGAGCATACATGGTCAGTAAAGCCTGATTCTGGTTCTGCTGCTGAGCTAGTATACAGTGTTGAGGCCAAAGGTCATTAGAGTAGCTTTGTTTTGTGACATGCTGTATGTTTTTCTTTGTCATATCCTTTCTTTTGAGGGAAGCAGATGGGAAAGACATCATTGTTTTCAGGTTGCTTTCGTAATTCAAGATGTTCAAAACCTGAACGTAATCACAGTAGCTCACGCAAAGCATTTGTCTGGTCTTTTCATGAATTTATGGAATGAGTGCAAGGGCCTCTGAATGCAAAGCTTTGCAATTTGTAGATGCTTTAAAAAAAAAAAAAAAAGAGGAAACCGTCACAAACTCTCAAGAACTTCCTTTCCAGTCCTCAAGGGATTGAATAGAGAGAGGGCGAGGGAGAACAAACCTGTAGTGTTGTGAAGAAGGGCCAGGTTTTTGTATGAGCTGGTGCAGTTTTGTCCAAAAGCTCTCCCCTCCAGGGGCCCATTGTTCAGGGAGTGCTTACACTCAGCCATTTCTACAGGGCTTTCCTGCCTGGAGCCCTTCATTAAGCCTTAGAAGAGCCAGAAGGTATCTCTCTCTCTCTCTCTCTCTCTCTTTCCAGAGATACATGAAGGAATATTAAACTGGTTCCTGTTAGAGGAAATAAAAGACTTGATTAAATCAAAGAGCTTCTCTGTGTCCTTCAAAGAAAATAAACTTACAGTTTAAATAATGTTTTATTATAATACACTCTGAGATGGATTGTGATCAAACCTTGGCCCTGACCAACCCATCTAAGCCAGACATCGTTCATCTTTGTACTCACCTTTAGTGTAAATTCACTGATCAGTTTACTTACACTGGTATAAATGAGCCATTTTGCTAGCTTGTTAGTAGATTGTGTTAGTCCTACATAAGAGTTATGTTTTAAACAAGTTAAACATGTATGTTTTGGGTAAATAACTACATCTGCAGTAAGTGGGGACAGTAGATTTTCTTTGCCGGACCACTTTGTAAGAATGTTTCTCAGCATGTGGCCCCTGAGTGCAGCAAGTTGCTACGGGGGCTGTGCATTCTGTCCTGCTGTTCTCGGACCAAGTAGGATTCTCATTCTCTCTCTCTCTCGCACTGTCCCTCCTTCCCTCTCTCTGTCTGTCTTTCTCTCATTCTCTCACACTCATTCTCTGTCTCTTTCTGCCTGTCTCTCTCTCTCTTTCTCTCGCACTGTCCCTCCCTCTCTCTGTCTGTCTCTGTCTTTCTCTCATTCTCTCACACTCATTCTGTCTCTTTCTGCCTGTCTCTCTCTATCTTTCTCTCGCACTGTCCCTCCCTCTCTCCGTCTGTCTCTGTCTTTCTCTCATTCTCTCACACTCATTCTCTGTCTCTTTCTGCCTGTCTCTCTGTCTTTCTCTGTCTCTTTCATTCTGTCTCTCTCTATCTTTCTCTCGCACTGTCCCTCCCTCTCTCCGTCTGTCTCTGTCTTTCTCTCATTCTCTCGCACTCATTCTGTCTCTTTCTGCCTATCTCTCACTCTTTCTCTCTCTGTCTTTCTCTCATTCTCTCACACTCATTTTGTATCTTTCTTTCTGTCTGTCATTTGTTCTTTCTCTGTCTCTCTCTGTCTCATTCTGTCTCTTTCTGCCTGTCTCTCACTCTTTCTCTCTCTGTCTTTCTCTCATTCTCTCACACTCATTTTGTATTTTTCTCTCTCTGTCTCTTTCATTCTCTCATTCTGTCTCTCCCTCTCATTCTGTCTCTTTCATTCTCTCTCATTCTCTCTCGCTATCGCTCTCTCGCTCTCGCTCTCTCGCTCTTTCGCTCGCTATCACTCTCTCGCTAAAAGTCACCATGAAGGCAAAGAACTGCATGATGTGAATCATAGTTTCCACCACTAAGTTAGTTAATTGTGTATAACGGGACATATTTTTTATGTATGACCATATACTGTAAGACTGTAGGAAAGTTAATGCTCATAATAAAACTCTCTTCTCTTCCACACATACATTGGCAAACAGTGAGTATGTACACAGTATATACTCCACTAGAGGGAGCACTTTCTTTACCAATATGTTTCTGTAACTGTATTAACAGAGTTCACACAAGGTAGCAAGTGAAGTAAATACTAGTGCCCAGTTTGGCCTGTAAAACAAATGCATCGGTCTGAATGTGGTAATTCACCTGCACTGATTTTGTGATGTTAGCATGGAAAATAAATTGTAAGGTGTTGTTTTTGTATTCCACCAGTCATATTTTTATATTTGAATTTTTTAAATGATTGTGAATCATACCAAGTAGTCTAATAGAATTGTTGAATTTTAAGAACTTTTGAAATTATTGTGAGATGAGTCACAGACTTACTCAAGTGCATTGTTTATGTATTTATTCACATATTGATTGTGAATACTGTCACTTGAATACACTCAATTGTATGTTGTGTGTGTCATTATTGAAAAGAAATGTCTAATGTGGCCTTTGATTTCTTTCTGACAGATAATGATGAATATAGACCCCCAGTATGGAAGTCTTACTGTAAGTATAACCTTTAACATTTGTATCTACTACACTGATTTAGTTATTGCTACAGGGGAAATATCCTGTTTTACTCCATTATCAAGTGTGTGAAGGAATCAATATATACTGAAGTTTGGTTGAAGTTGCAGTTGCACTGTTTTGTATGAAATAATTATTGGCGTAATTAATATTAGTAATAAGATCTGAAATGAAAATTGGATTATGGTTATTACAGGATTTGTGGCTGATAATTGATTTATTTACATGTTTGTTCTGATGCAAACAGAATGTAGTGTGCTTATCTTTTATAATTAATTTAAATGTATAATGTATCTTATAAAAACAACAAATTGTTGAATTATTGCTTATACCATCTAGAGCCAAAATAGCTAATTCATTAATTTGCCTTTACTTTAGACTTGCAAATAAGGCTGTTAAAATGTTAACTGCAATTAATTTGCTACTAAAATGTCATTGTGACGGCTGTAGAAGACTGGACAGAGATCAAAATCTTGAATCTTTTAGAATATGATGTGAATCTTGGGAAAAAAAAAATCAAAATCTTTTGAAAAGTGATTTGAAGTTATTAAAATCTTAAAAAATTATTTGAAGGTCTGTCTGAAACTCTTTGTGTATGTGTATATCTCCTCCTCCTTCTTTGTCTTAGTCTTCTTCATCTTCTTCTTGTTAATAAAAGTATTACTGGCCAAGTAAAATAATAACTATAACTGATTACATTGCTTGAGTCATCAACAATCTGCAGTATAGAGCTGGCACACTATGCCTCTTTAACTTGAGTTTGAGTAAATCATCCTGCTGATGCACCCCTGCCGTTTGATCATCTGTCAGCTCTGCACCCCCTGTTGACACATTTTGAAATTACCTGTGTACCGGCATGTTATTTTATTATACCCACTTCCTGGAATTTGCAATTCACTGATCTCATAATAACAGTGTATTTTTCATGCTGCTTCTGATGCATTTCTCCTCTTTTATTTTCTGTGTTCACATTTGTGTGCCAGAATGAGTTGCTGACAATGCAGGACATTGTTTGACCCTCTTGTTTTTGTTATAGTGTATCAGCTCCAGCAGGAGGCGCCACACCCACGGCGGGTCACTTGCATTTCCGAGGTGAGAAGAGCTGTCTGTTTTGAATATGGGCAGGCTTTGTGCACAACCATCTACAACCTCCAACCATCTTTCACCAGTTTGTAACTCCACATTTACTGAAAATGTACTTATTCCACATATCTCATGACTTTCGTATTCACATACTTGGAAGGCGCTGTAGCCAATGTACAAATATAAGTGATTATATATCACATGGCAGTATTTATTTTGATATATCCATTTTGAGGTGTTATAATGTGATAAATGGGTCATCGGTCGCTATTGAAAAACAATTTCTTGTTTTAATTGGATGAAAGTCTAGACTGCCTTTTTTTCCTCATTCTCCCTTGAGTTTAGCTGCGATGTAAACAGCGTGTTGTCGAGAATAACAGTGAACGATCTGAACGTAGACCACAGGCAGCCCCCCTGTTTCTTGAGAACCAGATTAGTCAGGCGGATAGGAGCTTTAATTAAAGAAAGCATAAGGTAATGCTTTTGAATTATTCATCTGTATTATCATTATAGTGACTGTCTGACGGTGCTGTAGGTTAGAGTAGGTGTCTGAAAGTGCCTCAGTTGGTCCTTTGCGTACAGACGAGGCAGGATTCCCCCCAGGGGAAAAGTTGAGCTCTCATCGAGTTCATCTGAAATTGATATTGCGTGGCCATTAAAGCATAATTTAAACATTGTAGTTTCTTGTTGATTATGAAAGCAATGCAATAGATTGCATTTTTGCACTGCAAGTGCAATTGAGCTTTAATGGCATCTAGTCTGGCCAATATATCCAACAATGAAACAAAGAGGGACGATGTTTTGAGGAAAAGTAGAGCTGTTAAGAGATGTTCTCTCCTGCTGTTAGTGTAATTCACTCTCTATTGCACTCCGACTCAGAGCTCCCAGTGCTCCATCTCAGCAGTCTGGATGTATGCATAATTAGTGAAGGATTAATATGCAGAGATATTTACATGAACTGTGAATTAAAGTGCTTTTTAATTTTTTTGCATCATGTTTTATCACTCCAGAAATCATTAAGGTTTCTTTTTTTATGCCGGAGGCCTTTTCTCATTTTCCATGCTGGAGGCTTGTGGATAAAGGCCTGTTATTGAAAAGCACATTTTCTCCTGGGCAGGAGGGGTTGTGTATATGTGGCAGAAGATTTAACCCTGTATAATCCCCACAAACTGGGCCCAAAAAGCCTGATTTACATCTCATTCAGATTATGCTAATATGTCACCAGTGTCCTGAAGCAAACCTTAAACATGAGCACCCTCTGTGCTTTCCAAGCCATACATATCTTCCGTCTCTCATGCATCTCTCATATGGGTTATTATGCAGATGCTGAAGGTAATTTCACTCTTTGATCATACCGACTGTTCAGAAAATAGATTTTAAGCTGCTGAAGCAGTATATTTGCTGTGTATTTTAGAGTAATTGGCTGCAATTACAGATGCATCTATTTCCATTACGGTGCCCAGTGACTGAGCCCTATTCGTCATGCCTGATCTGGCCTGCGGTCCTGCATATATTTAACAGCATTAGCTTTAAGAGGCTGCTGCAGTCAAAAGAGCTATAATTGGTTAACAGACACTCGTGTAGAAATGGGTGCTCTTGCTTTAAACACCGTTGGTGTTGGCTGTTTTGTATGGAGCACTTGGTGTGATGGATGAGTAAACAAAGTGAGCAAACTGGTTTGCAGATTCTGTTCACAAGAACAAGCTAAGCTACAAATGAAAGTTTCTATTAAAAAAAACACATTTTCATATGTCTGAAGCAGAGACAGAACAGAGTCTGTACATGTGTGTAACCACTTTGAGTGCTTTTTCAAACTGTTTCAGTACAGCTCGAGACTGTAAAAACAGAACTTTTCCTAAAAAAAGATGACTACTAACTCTCAGTGGAAATGCAGACAAGGGATATATATGTATTTCTGCTTTTTCTGAAACTGAAATTTTCAGTCCACCTTAAATGGAGCAGCAGTCACATTACAACAGTTGGGAAATTGAAATAAGAATCTATCTTTAGCTTGGTGATTTGTGCTGATTTTAAAGTGTATTGACTTAAAGCTGATCTGTATATACCAGTCACTATCTGGCTGTGTGTGTGTGTGTTGGTATATGGTTATAACACTGATGTAGATATAATCTGATTTAAAGCTACTGAATGTGGTTTTGATGTTATGTGAGCTAACATGATTGGGTTTTGGTTCCCAATATAAAACGGCAGTCTGCATTCTACAGTTTATAGCTGTAGTAGAATTAAATTACCATTGCAAGATGGACAGTGTTTATTCACAGCAAAATATTGCAAGGCTAGTCATGGAGTTTATTACAGAATGGGAACATGGTGTTATTGAATGTAGCACACCATTAATAAAAGGATCTATGGAGCGTTTTTATATGGTATCCTTTTCTACTTCAGTGCTTCTAATTCATCCCCATGTGTCGTATCAGCAACCCCCAAGTACAGTTCTTTGTAGTCATTCTGAGTTCTGGTGTGCTGAAATTAAACAAATTCCACTGAACTGTATTTACAGTTTCCCATTTTATGCCCAAGTCCACTTTAAAGCATAATTGCCATCATCTGATGGTTTATATCTGTACCAGCAGGCAAGTTATTCTTCTATCAACTCTACAATAACAGCAGCAGAGACTGCTTTGCCCCTCACATCTATTGTTTGTCCAAATCCTTAAGTACTTAAGTTGATTCATTATGAGGTTTAATCAGCGCAGATGTCCATGTTGCCTTGATCTCTTCCCCCATAATCACCCACTGTAAAGCTGCAGGTAGGACTTTGCGCTTTAGGCTTTGTTTGGCTGTGGCTCGCTAATTGGATTGTTTCTCATGGTGGTTGATTGTGGATTTAATGTGTTCCTCTTTTGTCATTAGAATGCATAATCACATAAATGTCTAGCTTATGCAGTTTGAGCCACTAATACACTGCCAAACATATTTTGATACTTGTAATAAGGATGTTATGGTTTGACATTTGACATATTATATAATTCAATCACCTGAAAATGCATTTAGTATTTTATTTAATGTTTGCAGACCACTTTGTTGCTTATGATGGTAGTTAACACGAGGTTAATGTTGGGAATGGATTGTTGCATACAAAAAAATACTGATCATACTTTTTAGAGTTGACTTTCATAATATCACCATCCTGTTGTCATTATGAGCTTAACCATGTGCTGAGTGAGAAAAAAAAACCTGGCAGTGTGAAGCTCTTAGCTAAGCAGATAACTTCAAAGTCTTATATGTATCAGCATTATATGATTTTTAGCTTACTGTGCTAAAAGGCGCATAAAGGGTACCTCTCATTCAGAAAGACTGAACTGTGAAAGGGCTGAGAGAGATGTGAAAAAAGCTCTTGTGTTTCAAGGAGAGTCGAGATGGAGGGTCACCGTTTAAGTGAAAAACATACAATATTCATTGCAGACAGTGGTTCATTTTGTGTTGTGTTTAAACCCATGACCACTCGATATTGTAATGTCTTCATCCATTAGCCTCTTCCACTCTAACATAAACAAATAGTGTATATACAGTATATATATTGCCATGCTTGTAGCATCACAATGTATTGTGTATGTTATTATAGCCCCTGTGTTGTGATGCTTGTCATATCACCAGGTTCTATAACAATCTAATACACAGCAGTAATGGTGATATCAGTAATCAGACACAAAATAAATCTGCATTATTTTGACAAAAGTGGCTTATGTCTGTTGCATTTCTCACAGTATGGTGTGAAAAAGGTTGTGATTGGTTTACGGGCTTATTTGTATATTTTGCAATATCAATAATTTAATATCTGCCATTGTGTACCGTTATACAAAATTAATGGATGAGAAGCAAAGAAATTCCAAGTCCAGTTATTCCTTATAAGGGACCTCTTGAAGGACGTTATCCCGTTTATACCCCAGTTGGTCTATTTAGACAATTTTCTGTATTTATCTATATAAACTAGGGCTGTCAAACGATTAAAAAATGTTAGCGCGATTAATCTGTGTGTCATATAATCACAATTAATCATGAGCGATCCCGCCACTAGGAGTCACTAGCGAGCATGTGCAGAGATCAGTGCTAACACTGCAGAGAAGAAGAGGTGGTGCCTTGTCTCTGTGTAAACAAATGTCTCGTTCATTTTCTAAACATTTTGAAATGTTACTCTTCATGATGTCGCATGTGGTCAAGTCTCAACATGAACTACGGATGACTCGCAGGGCCAAATAGAATTTGCATTAAAGGCACTACTATCATTTTTAATCACGTTAAAATGTGATAAAATGAATGCATTATTATCGTGTTAACTTCAACAGCCCTAAAACAAACAAAACATGAGTAAACCGATATTGCAAAATCAGCCATTTTTGTTCATTCTTATTTGCTGTAATAGGCTACTCTGTTGTAGACTGTCAGTCAACAGATATCTACTATGGTTATTATTGCTAGCATTGAATGGCTATTACATTTTTTTACTGGTCCTACTTCTGGTGTGTCTTGTTATACAGAATTAGTACACACATGCTAGTCTATCAGAAAAGTGTTTTTCTTCAAATAATTAAAAAACAATATATTGTGCTTCTGTTTTGATGATTGCCTAGACTAAGGGCAGCTTGGTTATAGAGGCTGTAGTGTTCTGGTGCTTTTAGGCCCTGCTACAGTTTATTCATTATTAATCAGAGCTAAGGGCTGTGCTGAGGTTTCTCTTATGGTCCAGTAAACATTCAGGTTAGTGCCGCACAGTTCAGTTCTACTACCAGCTTTTCTCTCTCTCTCTCTCTCTCTCTCTCTCTCTCTCTCTCTCTCTCTCTCTCTTCAAAATCTTCATTATATCTGAGCGAGAGAGAGTGAAACAATGAGTGAACTTCATCAGTCCCTTTGAGCCATCACAGTATGACCCATTTTAGTGATACCTTCAGGCTCGAGTCCTCTTCATTCTGCTGCTCCTTGGTGCAGAGTGCAAATTTTCTTTACCCATACACTCTGTTCCCTAATTCATTCTGCACAGAAATGTTTCCCACTATTAACTTCTGTGTGATTGTCCTTGTATTTGTTGTTAGTAATAAGTTACATTATTTGGGCGTCATTTACAGCTGCCACCAATGACTTGATTATTTTTATCAAGCTGCCATTGTATAATGCAGAACAACAAAAAGCAAAACTGGCATAGGTTTAATCATCTATTGGCAGTTATATTGCAATACAAAATAAACAAAAGAAGATATTATTAAAATATGATAAATACAACATTTTAAATATGAATATAGCAGCAGGCGACTCATTTTATTGTGAAGATGTTGGGCAGTAAAAGCATCCTGAGTAAAGAATGAAGTTGCATTCATTCAAGAAGAGCTGTTCTCTGCTCTTTGTTTTCATAGCCGGTCCGGCTGCACGTGTGTTTGTCCCACACTGTGGAAATGTTGGCCCACCCCACATTTCTCTGGGCTTCACAACACCTTGTTGAGAGCACAAACAATAGGAAGGAGGCGTGGCTGAAGGGGAGGACTGAATATGAAGCATTTCTTTTGGGATGCTCATGCTCTAGTGTGACGTCAAGTGGCAGAAAGGATACAGAACCTTTAAGTCTGTAGTACAGCTCCAAACAAAACCCAAGTTTCTTTTAAACTCCTCTCAAAGTTAATAAAAACACTCTGCATATTATTCAGTGTGACAGACAGCACAAAGTCCACCTCAATTCAGAAACACAGACAGTTTGAGGGGAAACCCATACTAGCATCACTTGATTTGCCAACGAAAGTAATTGTATGGGGGAAGATCCCTCTAAAGAAGCCTATTGGCTACAGTATAGCATTTCATTTTGATGAGGCACAGCTCACTCAAACAGGAAAAAATGTTGGCACTTGTACGTTTTCTTTCCTTTCATTCTAATGTCCAGTTCATCCCAAATGATCTGGATGGGGTTTAAGTCTGGAGACTGTGCTCCACTCCATGTTTTCAAGCTGACCATCTTGTTGTTTTTTCCTGAGGTAGTTTGGCAGAGCTTGGACTTATGTTTTGGGTCATTATCTTCTTGTAGGGTGAACCCCTGACCAACTAGGTGCATACCTGAGGGCACTGCATGGCACTGCAGAATGCTTGGTAGCCGTGGTGACTCAGGTGCCTCTCACTCTGTTGGAATTAGTAGCACCAGCTTTAAAGGCTGATCTACCTCCATTATTGCAGATCAGCTTTAACCTGTTAACCCAATTCATGTTCCTAACAAAACCCTCTGTGTATACAGTGGGGAAAAAAAAGTATTTGGTCAGCCACTAATTGTGCAAGTTCTCCTACTTAGAAAGACGAGAGAGGTCTGTAATTTTCTTCATAGGTACACTTCAACTATGAGAGACAAATGAGAGAAAAAAATCCAGGAAATCACATTGTAGGATTTTTAAAGAATTTATTTGTAAATTATGGTGGAAAATAAGTATTTGGTCAATAAACATCCAGCGAGAATTCTGGCTTTTACAGACCTGTTAGTTCTTCTGTAAGAAGCCCTCCTATTCTGCACTAATTACTTGTATTAATTGCACCTGTTTGAACTTATATCTATAAAAGGCAACTGTCCACACTCTCAATCAATCACACTCCAAAGAGCTTTCTAAGGACAACAGGGACAAAAATTTTAGACCTGCACAAGGCTGGGATGGGCTACAGGACAATAGACAAGCAGCTTGGTGAGAAGGCAACAACTGTTGGCACAATGATTAGAAACTGGAAGAAACACAATATGACTGGGGCTCCATGCAAGATCTCACTTCATGGGGTAAGGATGATTCTGAGAAAGGTCAGGAGTCAGCCCCGAAGTATTCAGGAGGACTTGATCAATGACCTGAAGAGAGCTGGGACCACAGTCTCAAAGAGAACCATTAGTAACACACTATGCCATCATGGTTCAAAATCATGCAGGGCATTCAAGGTCACCCTGCTCATGCCAGCACATGTCCAGGCCCATTTCAAGTTTGCCAAAGACCTAAGGAGACATGGGAGAAGGTCATGTGGTCAGATGAGACCAAAATAGAGCTTTTTTGTACTCAAGTCCACTCGCCATGTTTGGAGGGACCTGTACACGACCGTACTCGTCCCACTGGAACTTACGGGACGTACTAAAACTTGGTACTACCGTATCACACAATGATTACCAAGAGAAA
>BRDA01011785.1:4360-63609 GCA_036984385.1 Crenuchus spilurus
CAATGTAAATCAAAATTATTACCACTTGGAGGTCTGGATTTGGAATCATACTCAAAATCTCATACCACCCTCATGGAGTCTGTTTCTGACAGTTTGAGCAGAAACATGAATATTAGTGGTCTGCTGGAGGTCATTTTGCAGGGCTCTGGCTCTGCTCCTCCTGTTCCTCCTTGCACAAAGGAGGAGGTAGCGGTCCTGTTGCTGGGTTGTTGCCCTCCTATGGACCCCTCCATGTCGCCTGGCGTACTGGCCTGTCTCCTGGTATCTGCTCCATGCTCTGGACACTGTGCTGACAGACACAGCAAACCTTCTTGCCACAGCTCACATTGATGTGCCATTCTGGAGGAGCTGCATTACTTGAGCAACTTCTGTGGGTTGTAGACATCGCCTCATGCTACCTCTATGGTGAGAGAACTGACAGAATGCAAAAGTGACCAAAACATCAGCCTGAAAGGATGAGAACAGAGAAAAGGTCTATGGTCACCACCTGCAGAGCCACTCCTGTATAGGGGTTGTCTTACTAATTGCCTCTCATTTCTACCTGTTATCTGTTCCATTTGAACAACAGCAGGTAAAATTGATTCACAATCAGTGTTGCTTCCTAACTGGACAGGTTGGTTTCACAGAAGTGTGGTTGACTTGGAGTTACATTGTGTTGTTTAAGTGTTCCTTTTATTTTTTCTGTGCTGATTTCATTCCAGTCCAGGGCTGCTCATAATGTTCTGATATGATTATATATATATGCAACAGTCATTCTGCTGAACAGCTGTTGTTTGAAATGAGATCTTAATACTTTAACTTGTGTTAAAACTTCAAAAAGTTTCTTTTTTAGACATTTTGGAGATCTGGAGGTTCTGGGCCCACAGCGATGAGAAGTTGCCTTCATGCTTTTATTTGCTTCCACTCCAGCTATTTTCCCTCAGTCATGAGTGGAGAGCTGTTTGATGTGTGTATATGTGTGAGAGAGGGAGAGAGAGAATCTCTGAGTAATAACTTTATTGATTTGAATTCCTCTTTATCCTTTGGGCTGCTCTTTCATGCTGTCAGACAGAGGCTAAGTGAGTAAACCCGCTTATTCAACTCCTTCTTCTCTGCCTTAGTCCACTGCTTAGACAGCAGAGGATCTGTGGACATTCTGGACCGGTCACTGAGTACACTGACATACAGACTGATGGTCTGAGTGTCTAGACTGCTCGAGAGGATGTGAAGAAGGGTGTGAATGTTTCCAGTGCACCTGCTCTCTTATAGACAGACAGAATGAGGGATGATGGAGAAAAGAACACTTGAGTAGGAGTGAGAGAAGAAGGCCGCCTTGCCTAATCATCACTGGGGATGGGGGTGCCAAAAGCATCCCCTTACACACCCAATCCTATACACACTTTGTTGCTATATCGGACTGGGTATGTGATACTTCTCTAGCTGAAAAATAAGTTTTGAGAGGAACTTTTAATAGATTAGTACACACAGAGTAATGCTGTTCATTTTAAGCAGGCAAATGGTTCTTTGCTGTGTAATTGTTTCCATTAAATAGTAAATAAACACTCAGACTTGGTCTTATCAGTAGTCTGTAAACTCAGACTTGGTCTTACCACTAGATCCAGAACTCAGACTTGGTCTTATCATTAGATCCTGAACTCAGACTTGGACCTATCACTAGATCCTGAACTCAGACTTGGACCTATCACTAGATCCTGAACTCAGACTTGGTCTTATTACTAGTCTGTGAACTCAAACTTGGTCTTATTACTAGTCTGTGAACTCAGACCTGGTCTTATCACTAGTCAGTAAACTCAGACTTGGTCTTATCACTAGACCATAAACTCAGACCTGGTCTTATTACTAGTCAGTGAACTCAGACTTGGTCTTATTACTAGATCCAGAACTCAGACTTGGTCTTATCACTAAACCGTGAACTCAGACTTGGTCTTATCACTAGACCATAAACTCAGACCTGGTCTTATCACTAGACCATAAACTCAGACCTGGTCTTATCACTAGTCAGTAAACTCAGACTTGGTCTTATCACTAGATCCAGAACTCAGACTTGGTCTTATCATTAGATCCTGAACTCAGACTTGGACCTATCACTAGATCCTGAACTCAGACTTGGTCTTATTACTAGTCTGTGAACTCAAACTTGGTCTTATTACTAGTCTGTGAACTCAGACCTGGTCTTATCACTAGTCAGTAAACTCAGACTTGGTCTTATCACTAGACCATAAACTCAGACCTGGTCTTATTACTAGTCAGTGAACTCAGACTTGGTCTTATTACTAGATCCAGAACTCAGACTTGATCTTATCACTAGATCCAGAACTCAGACTTGGTCTTATCACTAAACCGTGAACTCAGACTTGGTCTTATCACTAGACCATAAACTCAGACCTGGTCTTATCACTAGTCAGTAAACTCAGACTTGGTCTTATCACTAGATCCTGAACTCAGACTTGGTCTTATCACTAGACCATAAACTCAAACCTGGTCTTATCACTAGTCAGTAAACTCAGACTTGGTCTTATCACTAAACCGTGAACTCAGACTTGGTCTTATCACTAGACCATAAACTCAGACCTGGTCTTATCACTAGTCAGTGAACTCAGACTTGGTCTTATCACTAGATCCTGAACTCAGACTTGGTTTTATCACTAGACCCTAAACTCAGACATGGTCTTATCACTAGTCCGTGAACTCAGACTTGGACTTATCACTAGTCCGTGAATTCAGACTTGGTCTTATCACTAGATCCTGAACTCAGACTTGGTCTTATCACTAGTCTTTGAACTCAGACTTGGTCTTATCACTAGACTGTGAACTCAGACTTGGTCTTATCACTAGTCTGTGAACTCAGACTTGGTCTTATCACTAGTCTGTGAACTCAAACTTGGTCTTATCACTAGACCCTAAACTTAGACTTGATCTTATCACTAGTCTTTGAACTCAGACTTGGTCTTATCACTAGTCCGTGAACTCAGACTTGGTCTTATCACTAGTCTTTGAACTCAGACTTGGTCTTATCACTAGTCCGTGAACTCAGATTTGGTCTTATCACTAGATCCTGAACTCAAACTCTATCACTCTACTTACCTACCTCCCATCCATCCCTCTCTTTCTCCCACCCTGCCTCACAGACACACTCACAATCTCTCTTACTCTCTTCTTCACATTCTTTCTCACATTCTTTCTCACACTCTCTCTCGTCACCTCTCAGTTGTTTCTGATGGATGTTAAAAGTGACAGAGACAGGTGTGTGTGTGTGTGTGTGTGTGTTTTGATACAGTCTTTGTTTGAGTCCTGATTGGTTAATAAGAAATCAGTGGCATTCATGTTCTGGCAGCAGGAGAACAGAATGCAATGCATGTCCAGAACACAAACACACACACACACACACACACACACACACACACACACACACACACATCCCGGGCCTCTTTTATTCCATCTTCACCTACACAGGAGGACCAATCAGAAGCCCAGCTCTCTGTGATTGTGTGTGCGCTCATGTCAGCACATCTAAGCTCATTTTCTTCTCGCTGACAGACAGAGCACTAAAGGTGTATAAATTTCATTTCTTTATTTTGAATTTCACCCCGAGCAGTTCAATAAGGTCTGGGGGGTGTAGAGGGAGGGGGAGAGAAATGAGCAAGCAAATAAATAAATAAATAAATAAATAAGGCTCGATGAGATTTCAGACGAATCTGATAAATGATTCTCGGAGCCAATAGAGTTTAACCGTCTCTCCTGTTGCTGTGCTGCAGAGTTTTATCGTGTTACTCTCGCTTCTGTCTCACTTCAGCCGAAGCCCTGGAGACTCCTCAGCTCGAGCTGGCTGTCGCTGCACATCCACATTAAGCTGCACATTATATAGACTATTCAAAAAGTACAAAACCAGCCGCATTAACTTTCTATCCCCACTCAGATCCCTTGCCTGGCAAGAAATGAATTAGAAAAGAGTTTTTTTTTTTAAAGGATGGGGGGGAAAAGAGAGAACGAGAGCAAGTGAGCGGGAGTCATGTCTTATTGAGACTCAGCTTCTTAATTTGATCTTTGTAAAACTAAGTTGCTTCAGGTATGCAGTACGCGGCAGCATGGATAGCCTGAGGGTGGAGAGAGACAGAGGAACCCTGGGAGAATTCTCTCTCTCTCTCTCTCCCTCTCTCCCTCTCTCTCTCTCTCCCTGCTTTCCCCTGTCTGCACCTCCTCTGAAGTTGCCCTTGGTTCTACATGTGTAATGCTAATTATGAATGAGGCAGAGTTAGATCAGTACAAACCCATCAAACATTTTACAGCAGGCTGCTATTGTAATAAAGATCAATGAACACCATATCGGTACCCGTCCTGAAAGGATTGGAGGGGCTGTTTGAGCAGACATTTTCTCCTTCGTTCTCCCGCTCCCTCGTTCTCTCTCATCATGTGTACCAGAGAGAAGCAGATCAGTTTTAATTGCCGTTTGCCAGCCGCTGTGATGTGCCGGGTGGAGAGACAGTGTGTGAGACAGTGAGAAGTTTCACTGTGAGGCTTGATGAGTGTTTGATTTTAGCCCTTTGTGAGGGCCAGATGGCTTCACAATGACAGGAGAACATGAGCAGTGAGGATATTAGGGTGCATTCAAAAAGATTGAGTTAATAAGGTTTGGGATTAGGTTTAGGTTTAGATGAGGAAATGCTCAGCAAGCATATAACATTGTTACAATGCAAGGTAACATTGCTGTTTGGTATAAAGTTTGCATACTGGCAACACTGCAGCATTCAAACAGTATACCATTGTTTTCTTTGCCAGTGGTTCAGCGGTGATGTATAACATTGTCAGTAGGTTGTCAGAATGTCTTTGAATGTTGCAGAACAATGTGAGAACATGGTCACATAATTATGTGTGCTGGGTACTCAGCTAAAGTATAAATGCGCAGAAGATAGTAACATTAACAAGCGCACAGAGCTGCGTCAAAATATTTGAATATTGTGAAAATGTTTTTATTTGTTATTTCAGAAATCAAAAAAAAAAAAAAATCTTAAATTATTTGAATATTTCATTTCAAGACTAAATTGTTATTCAAACTGAATCAACATTAAAAAGGCATAAATATGCTTAATTAATATTCAAAGTATTATAGTTTAGCTTTTTGAATAGAATTATAAACACAAAAAAAGACAAAAGAAATTTTTCACAATATTCACATTTTTGGAGATGCACTAATATATACACACTACTGGCCAAAAATTTTTAGAACACCCCAATTTTTTCCAGTCATTTATTCTAATTCAAAAACAATGAAATGCTTGAAGGTAAGTGGTGAACGGCCAGAGGTTTTAAAAAAAAAGTAATGTTACCCAAAACTGAAAATGATTTTACATTACAGAATTATACACAAAGGCTTTTATCAGGAACACTTGTGAGAGCCGCCATGAGCCACCACGGCTACCACAGCATTCTGTAGCACCATGCAGTACCCACAGGTATGCACCTAGTTGGTCAGGGGTTTATCTTACAGTAACATAATGACCCAAAACATAAGTCCAAGCTCTGCCAGAACTACCTCAGGAAAAAAGAACAATATGGTCAGCTTGTAAACATGGAGTGGAGCACAGACTCCAGACTTAAACCCCATCCAGCTGATTTGGGATGAAGTGAAAAGCAAAGCAAACCTACAAGTGCCAACATTTATGTGATGTTCTCCAGCAGATTTGTGAAGAACTGTCTGAAGAATATTTGATGTCTATTGTAGAAAGAATGTCACGAGTGTGTTCAGCTGTTATATCTGACAAAGGTGCTGCTCTGATGAGTCCAAATTATAGATACATTTTGGTCTATGAATTGATTCCATGATGTCAGTGCAATGAGACATTAAACTCAATTATTTTCAGTTAAAAACTAGAAATGTTGGGGTGTTCTAAAATTTTGACCATCACTATATATATATATATATATTACAGGACTGTGCAAAACTGTCATCAACAATTTAATTTAACAACTTCTTGGTTGATCAGTGCTTCATTATGTGAAATGTTAAAAGTGTGCTGCTGGTAGATTTAAACAAATGCACATGATGTCTGAACCAAGCCAAGAAATTATGTTTACTTTTGAAAATATTCATACTGCCAAGATAAACTGACAGTCCATCATTTAAATATTGGAATGTGATATATAAAGCAGTATTACTGCTATGTTATGCATATATTAATACATATTTATAACATAAATAAAATATATAATGCTAGTCAGCTATAGACTGTTCTAAGCCCTACATCACTGTAATAAATACAGTTTATTATTATATCGCTTATTGCATATACTGTATGTATAAAGTGTTCATATATATAGTTTGTGTATATATACTAAAGAAAAGTGATTCCAGCCTTTTGAACATTAGTGTATATATGACCCTGTGTCCTCCTGGGGTATAAAAACTGTGTGTGTGTTTGCTTTAATAGATAACTCACCTCGAGCACTGTGTGTTTAAAGAGCTCTACCTGCCTCTGAGGTCACACTGACCAGAGTGCATTTTTAGAGGAAGTGAGATCAAACACACTGTTTCTCTCTCTCTTTCTCTTTCTCTTTCTCTCTCTCTCTCTCTCTCTCTCTCTCTATTCCCTCTTTATTAATATATACCTTTCTGACAGCTACACTACAAAGCAGCACCTCACCTCCACGTATCACTTTATTTTTCTTTCAGCTCACACCATCTTTCTTTCCCTTCATCCCCTCCTCCCTTTATTTCCCTTATTCTCTGCTTTATGTAAACCCCATGAGAGCCTATTTTCTGTACCAGCTAAATGCAGCCCACACCTGCTATACTTATAAGCAGTTTAAAGCCCAAAACAACCTTCAGGCATACAGTGTGTTACTGTTTTCTCTTCACTTCTGTATCATGCACAGTTGTATATTTGTTGGTTTACATTTTATTATAGAGTCAAGTAGACTTGATAAGTGCCAGAATTCACATTTCACATGGTTCATTCATTGATGATATAGGGTGACCAGACTTCCCTGTTTTCTGGGCACCATCTCATTTTCCTGGAACTGTCCCTGTTTTGGATGGTCTGTCCTTGGCTGGAGCTGGCCATAGAAATGTTTTTTTTTTCTTTTCTAAATGAAAAACACACTAAAAAGTCAAAAGAAAGGGTTGGCAACAGAGCAGGCAGTCAGAAATCTTGTTTTGGCTACCAGGTGGCTATCTACTAACCGTTTCTACTACATGCTCGCCTAGTTTTAGAGAATACTGCTGTGTAAAACTCGACCAGAAGCTAGCAGGTTTGTTCACAGCATCACCATAATTAGTTGACCTAAGTTTAAAGCAGTATACTATATGCATACAGTCTACTTGAAGGTTTTCAAGAGCATGGACACAACCCCGTACTATGACAAATTTTGGCTTTTGGACTTGTTGCTGGAAGGTCCTTGTCTTTGGTCCAGAGCACCTGGTGTCCATTTCTTCCAAAAAACAATGGAATATTGTTTCATCTGACCACAGTACATGTTTCCATTGTGTGATGGTCCATCCCAGATGCCTCCAAGTCCTGAGTAGTCAGTGCTGCTTTTAGACTTAAGGTTAACATAAGTCTCTTTTTTTTTTTTGCTTATTTATGTTTTAAGTGCCATTTAAGTGCTAGACAAAACTTTGCCAAAGTAATCTCTTGCCAGTGTGGTTATATCAGTTATTGATGAATGACAGTTCTTGACACAGTGGCATCTGAGGGATTGGAGATCACTGGTGTTCAGCTTAGGCTTGCACTCTTGCCCTTTTTTGCACATACATTTTTCCAGATTCCTTGAATCAGTGAAAAAGATGGAGAAATGTGCAAAACCCTTAGAACATTTTAGATGAGTATTGTTTTTAGACATTTCAATAATTTTCTCTTTTCCATACTGTCCCAAATTTATTTGGGGTTGTATATGGAACTGTCCATAGTTTTCATTAAATTATATATTCACCTTATGATGATGGAACTACAGATGTGTTTACTTAAAAACAAATAAATGCTCTATAATATTTAATAGTGTAATATTACACAATTTCAGATAATTTTTTGATGATAAATGCTACAATATATTTGTGATAGAGACATAAAAATAACATCATTGATCTCATAAATTTTTTTATTGCAACATAGGAAAAAAAAACACAATGCCCAAATGTTATCGTATTGACTGCAGAAAATATTACGGTTGTATTTATTAATGTATGTATGTAATACAGTTTCAGGCTTATTGAACATTAATGTTACTGCACCAGTAACTGTTACATTGTGTTAACTAATTAATTAATAATATTAGCTAATTAACTAATACAGTTCAAATTCAGAACTTTTAAAATTCAACTTTTTAACTTTGTAACTTTTTTTTTACTTTTTAAACTTTTTACATGCTTTTCAAGTTCAAAATTAATTTTTAACAAAAAAAATTATAAAATAATCTTAATAGTTCAAAATTCCAGATATGAGAATAGACTTTCCATGAGAAATTGAGGATCAGTGAGCATGGTTCTTTGAGGTTAATACAAAAAGTCTGCTAAAAATAGATCTAACCTTTACTCTGCAGTTCTACAGTATTGACTGGACAGCTGTTAAAGAGGTGTCATTTTATCCAGCCTAATAGATTCTTCTCTCTTAAAGAAGAGCTGTTATTCTCTATATCAACAGTCATCCTATGTTGCTCTGTAGATGATTAAACCTAAGAATATGTGTCTAGATGACACATTAAAGAGTCATATCCAGGAAACTGAGATCAAAATGAGTTTTCTTTGTACTTTACACTCTGAAAACCCTTGAAAATACTGTTAAAATATGCAATCCATGCAATGCACAAGTTCCTTGAATTTACTGAGGGGAAATCATGACCTGTTTTACTCAAACTTCAGAAATAGCTCCATCTATGATGTAGATCTTGGGTTTCATCAGAATAGGTCAATTATCTGTAAGATTCTATTTAAGACTATCAGAGATGTATCTCTGCCTCAGATGTCGGCATCCAACCTTCAAAAAATTGCTCCCATGTTTTACTTGCAAGAATAAAATGGGAAGGCCATGATGAATGTTCTCTGATTTGATGTTAGTTGCTGGCTGTCACTCAGCTCTTAGTTGTAACTAATCTAAAAACAATGACATTATAATTTATGATGATAATATTCTAGTTGACATCAGCCCTCTGTACTGATCTTTAATCACTGCAGTTCCTGGAAGTCTGTATTCAAAATAGAGGGAAGTGATGGATGCGTGAGTAAACTGCTTTGAGACAAGAAGCACTGCTGAGAATAATCTGCTTTTCAACCTGTAAGTACCCCATCATATCAGAATATTTTGACCACCGCTTGTTTGGAATTAACTTGGCCTGGGATGTTATGTGACAGGGTTTGCTGCATGTATAAATAAGTGAGCGAACTAGTTTGTTGTAGCAGAGTGTAAAACCATCATCATGGGCAAATTATGTGATTTTAATGTCCAAAAAGTCATGATAATAGGGTACCATGTGAAGGGTAGTAGCACCTTGGAATTAGCTACCATTGTGGGATGTTCTAGAGCCATAGAGAATGGACTTCTAATACACTGAGCACCTCCCAACAGCATAACAGTGGTTGCACTAAGGGTCAATGATGCCAGAGGGCAATGATAACTTCAGTGAGGGGTACAGAGCAATCGACATGCCACAGTGCACCAGTAAACCTCTATACTCCCTATATATAAACTAAAACATTTAGCAAGCCTGATTTAAATGCTTGGAAAGTAAAATTAAATACCTAATCTGATTTTTGGAAGTGTAGTATTTTCCATATCTTAAACCTTAACTGTAGAACAATTGAATTACACAATATGGCCAAATGTTTGTGGACACTCTTCTAATGAATAACTCTCTGGAGTAGATAAACATGAACCTATTGACACTATGCCTAAAGCCAAGCATGGGCTAGAGGGGTATAACTGAGCTGTGGAGTATGCATGTGGTCAGTAGTGTCAAGTAACAAAGTACAAATACTTTGTTACTATACTTAAGTAGAAATTTTGGTTATACTTTACCGGAGTAATTATTTTCGGACGACTTTTTACTTCTACTTACTTACATTTTCATGCAATTATCACTACTTTCTACTCCTAAAAACAGCCTCATTATTTCTACGTATTTAATTTCTGTTTGTCATCATTCAAAAAACATCCTATCCAGATAAATTGTCATCCAGAAAGAGTACATTTGTGGTTGGATGATAAGTATAAACATATACCATTCTGATACACTATTGGTAAGCGGTCCATCGCACCTGCACATCACGTGTCTCGTCACTCTCCAGTAAGCTCAGTACTACACATATATGGTCCGCTAATATATTTGAAATGACTAAAATGTATAAATTTTCAAGGGACATATATGCAGCTGAAACAGGTAGCCAGTACATCCCAAAAAAATTCAACATTACCATTTTAATACAACATTATAGTCATTACGGCTTTTAGAAAAAAATTATTTTGGGGTTGGGGGTGTTGTAGTGCACTATATGCCCCTGTGGCACAGCCTAAGTTTTGGCATTTGTTTTCCTTACGTTACTTTTACTTTTACACTTTAAGTAGTTTTGCAACCAGAACTTTTGTACTTTTACTTGAGTAAAAAGCTTAAGTTGATACTTCAACTTCTATAAAAGTCTTTTTAAACCCTAGTATCTATACTTCTACCTGAGTAATGAATGAATACTTTTGACATCTTTGCGTGTGGTGTATATTGATGCTTCACATTGTTTGTCCTGATTCTTAAGTATAAAATATACCTTAAATGAAGCTATAAAGCCTAAGAAAATACTTACACAGGTGTTTTGTGAACATGTGGTATAGTTATAGGGTGGCTGCAGGGATGAACCCAAAGCTGGTGACTTCTTGTGCTTTTTTCTCCACCTTGAATAAATAAAAGTGATGAGTACAAGAGCTCCTAAGGTCATCATGACAACATTCATGCACCATAAAACATGTCAATCACTGTTCTAAAATGAATGTGGTGCCAAAGTGTAATATTGGCATGATTCTACATTAACATTGTAGAATCAGGCTAATGCTACATTGGGAACAGACTGTGGGAATGTGACATCTAAGCACACTGTCAGAGACAAACTCAATGATGTTAAAAACTGAATGCAGTGAAAAAGCAATGAAAATATCTATGCTTATGAAGAAGAGCAATACTTAATGCTGTATAGGTAAGTTTCTGGTTAATTGGCCTTTAGCTGTTATAATATTATGTCATCTGTTGTAATAGACAGGTGGTTAGATGTGAAGGCAGTAATCATGTGTTTAATATCTCTAAAATCTGTTTTTCTGTCTGGTTATGCTATTGGATGGGTACCATTCCAATTATCTGGATGCAGTGCAGTAAGTGTCTTTGTTACCCTCACTATAGAAATTGCAGCTTCTAACCACCAACTGCTCCCTGGGTGCCATGAAAAGGGCTGCCCACTACTTCAGGCACATGTTCTCACAGCCTAGTGTGTTTCACTGCATGGAAGGGTTACATATGGAGGTCAAATTATTTTGTATGCATTCACATTGGCAAAGTTGAATCTAATCTAATCTTTGGTACATGGTGCCCAGTAGTTTCCCCACTGGCGGGTCTATGTGAGGCACATTGTAAGAATATGAGTTCCTTATTACTGTTTACCAATGTATTATATTTGTTTTCCTATGACTATATCTACTGCTACCATGTTAAGGGTATTATTAAGCTTAAGTAATCATATTTTCTACATAGTCAAACATTCTTCATCTTTATTCACTTGAAGTCATTTGAATGTGTTTGACACTACTAACACATTCTTATCAGTCTTCTAAACACAGTTGAGCATGTATCTGCTTAGCATTAGAAATGTGTGCCTTAATTTAAGTCAGCGATCGAAGCATTTTGGCATTTAAACTTTAAAAGACACATATATAATCTGTGCAAGCTGCTAGTTAAAGGCTAAATCAAATATAGTTGAGGATAATCATGTTATCAGATGAGACAGGATCCCAAACGGTCTTATCAGGCCAATACTGGCAGTACTTATATTAATCCTGCATTCTGTCAGACAGCTATTAATTGATTGGCTCGCGCTAAGGCCTTTACTTAAATAGACAATTCACTGGTGGCCTGGTGCCAACTAATGTTAAAACATAGAAGACCAATTGGATCTGTTCTTGTTTTTGTCCTTCGAATGTTCTGTAGAAGGGTTTGCTTTGCTCTGACCCTACTTCTATTGGCTCCTTATAAACATTTTGGTTTTCTGTGCTCACCCATTTCTTGTTTACCTCACTTAATTGTCATGTTCATATTGGGCATATATGCTATATGTCCAAATATATAAGCATATACTGTATACTCATTATGAACATGGCTTATCCTGTATGTGAAACATGGTCGTGGTAGTATCATGGTTTGGGCCTGTTTTGCTGCATCTGCATTGATGGAACAATGAATTGTGAATTATATCAGAGAATTCTAAAGGAAAATGTCAGGACATCTGAATCTCAAGAGAAGGTAAGTCATGCAGCAAGACAACAACCCTAAGCACACAAGTCATTCTACCAAAGAATGGTAGAACTTTCAAGCACCACTTTATCCAGACATGATTAATAATTCAGCTGCTTTAAGCTGTTCTCATTTTTGACAAAGATAAAATTATGCATTTAACTCCATAGAAAAAGATTGGCAATATAACTGGATGCACTGGACCAGTCACACATGAGCTAAAGGTCACCCCACCCAATGCTAAGTGTCAACTAGAGGGTGTAAAGCCTCCCAGCATTGGGCCTGTGGAGTAATGAAACTGTGTTCTCTGGAGCAATAGAGCTCCATCCAATGCCTTTTTGGAATGGTGTTTGTGATCCAGAACTAATCATTCAATCAGTTTGTGACCTCACTAAATGCTCTGCTGGCTGAATGCAATCAAACCCTCATAGCAATGGTTCAACATAAGGTGTAAAGCCTTTCCCAAAAAAGTAGAGGCTGTAAATGTGTCAAATCTTCTGTTATCACCCTTGATTTCAGAAGCATTGGTTGATTATTGTCACAAAAACATTTGGACATGCAGTATTTATGACTTCTAGGGCAGTTCATATAATTGTGGAATTTGTTTATTGCAGCAGTGTTAGCTTCTAATAAATGTGATGTGCTGATTACAGCCATTAACTACACTGAGTAATCAACTCTAACTAGCCTATTGCTTTAATATACATTACCAGTCAAAAGTTTGGACACACATTCTCATTCAATGTTTTTAATTTTTTCCTACATTGTAAATGAACACTGACGTCATCCAGACTATGAAGGAACACATAAGGAATCATGCAGTAAACTTAAAAATGTTAAACAAACCAAAATATGTTTTAGATTTTACTTCAAAGTAGACACACGACTGATGTCTCAAACACATTAAGGGGGCAAGAAATGCAAGTCATGAACTCTTGACAAGGCACAGCTGTTAACTGAAAGCCACTCCAGGTGACTACCTCATAAAGCTGACTGAGAAAATGCTAAGAAAGCTGGCATCTAAGCAAGAGGTGCCTACTTTGAAGAATGTAAAATATAAAACATATTCTGGTTTGTTTAACACTTGTTTGTTTACTAAATAATTTCATATGTATTTCTTCATAGTTTGGATGACTTTAGTATTAATCTACAATGCAGAACATTTTTAAATAATGAAAAAACAATGAATGTCCAGAACGTGTGTCCAAACCTTTGACGGGTACTGTAAGCTTTGCATTTACTGTATTATACAGTAACTGCATATACCACTTTGTCCCAACCTCCACACTTTGAACAGTCCAGATCAGTTTCTTTACCCTTTCATAGTTCAGTGTGTATGACAAACACTTTCTCCACATCTCTATCCCCATCTCTTCACTTTTTGACCTCTTTTCTATGCTCAGTCAATGTGCTTTGTTTCACATTAGTTAAAATAACGTCTTTGCATTCCATGTTTTTTTTCTCAGGATGGCTTTGAATTTCTCATCACTTTTTTGACTAAGCAGTGCAGACCAGATGTCCTTAGAGGGGCACCGTTAGCAAAGTCAATGTGGTTAAAACAGTTTGCCATTCCAGCGTGTTTTTACATAATTTGCTAACATGCTCAAGACAGGAGGCGTGAAAACAGCCCTATTTCAAATCACACTCTGCACCCTGTTTATGTGTCAAAGTGGATGTGGCGAAGCTTACATTTGGCCAAGTCTCCATGTCTCCCCAGTGTTACTTGCTGATAAATTTCATCCAGAAGTCAGACATCGGCCCAAATAATCATAGATGGTTTTTGCTGTGTGTAGAGAAGGGAAGCTGCCTTCTTGTTCATCCATACAAGTAGCATTAGCATTATTTTACTCACATAAAGCTATTAGACTTTAAAACTCTTAAAACTTTCTGTTATTGGCTAAAACATAAATGTTTTTAGGTTTTTAAGTAATTAATCAGTAACACTTTATAATAACTTCATTAATAGCTCATTAAACTAATAATTAATGACTGTGAACAAATCATTAGTTCATGAGAATTTCATTAATAAATGATTTATTAATGATTTGTTAACATTTGCAAAAATGAATACAATCATTAGTAACTACATGGACTGTCTTTTATAAATATTTGTTCATGTTCAAATTCTCATGAACTAATGATTTGTCCACAGTTATTAATCATTAGTTAATGGCTTATTAATGAAAGTTATTATAAAGTGTTACCAAATAATGTAAGATGCAAGAAATGTATTAAAATGCTTTAATTTTTAAATATGTATTATTGTGCTGCCATGAAATGGCTTTATATATCATTGTCATATGAAAACCATTGTAATTTTTTTCTATTGCTATTTTTCATTGGAAGACAGTAGCTGCCATTTGAATATATGTAAATTGCATGATTAATGGACCTTCTCCTATAAAGTTACCATTTAGAAGTCACATTTTTTAAGTTTTTTTTTTTTTTATTTACTTTTTTGGTAATGTTTTTATTAGGTTAAACTGGATATTTGCAAATGTTCTGTTTTGCTTGACCAGCTATGATGTAACATGTGTAGACAGAGCATGGCTAAGTATTGCTGCAGCCTTATTAGACAGCAGACTTGCTGTAGACATGGCCTGGACCCTGTACCATGCTCAATACTGGGTGGTAATAATTTCATCTACCAGCATCAGACATCATCCAGCTTCATTATCCCAACCAGCCCTCACCCTGTCAGTGAAAGCTCTTTGGCCCTGGCCACGGGTCTGCAGGGGTCTCTGGACGACAGGCGTTAGCTTTCCAATGACAAACACAGGCTGTTCGGTGTGTTCTTTGGTAAATAGAAGAGTGTGGAGGCAGCTGGAGGAGTTTGGGCTTCTGTTTCTCATGCTGGCCTGTTGGACTGGATGTTGGACTCGCTGCATCACTGCATGTGATGGAGAAAACAGCATACCAGAGCAGGAAAGACAGGAGAACTCATGACTACAGAAGTACATCTTTGTTTTCACTCTGCCTCTTTGCCTCTGTCTATCTCCTGCTGTTTCTATGTTGATTTCACTCCCTGTCCATCAGTTGTACATCATATCAAGTTCTGATGCTCCTCGCGAGTTTCAGTCGACCTCTTTTTCTCTTGATCTTCTCTGTGTCCAAGTTCCTCTCCTCATTCTGTTTTTTCTCCAACTCTGGACTGACAGCGATGCCTTGTAATCAGGGCTGTTTGATCCTTGGAGGAAACTTGGGAATATGATGGTAAACCGTAAAAATTCCCCTCTAGGTTTCCATCCCTCTTTGAAAGGCCACAGTTGCTGTTTATGGGTATGTTTCTCTGAGCGTCCCACACACAATGACTGTTTGTTACAGTCTCCTGAAATGTTCCATGTGGTAGAAGGTGACCTGTTTGATGGAATGTCTTGGGCTTATGTGGAATTCAAAGTGATTTACTTAATCTTCTTAAGCTGAAAGAACCTGTAGGAGACCCTTACTTTTACTCCTCAGTAGTGTAACTTTCATAGTAGTTACCATCGTTCCACTGCAGTTTTATCATAATTACTGAATCATTTATGCTTCATCCAGCTGTAGTTGTTAAAATATTGACCTTAAGAGTGTATTTAAGCAGTTAACGACTTAAAAATGCCATTATTAACCTCATATAAGTGAATTTTTTAATTTCCACTTGTTCACAGTTGACTCACCTGATTCTTTGACTTGGACAACCACATGACAAGTGTAAGTGTCTGAATATATCACCTTAATCTCAGTGCCTCTTTTCCACAGTGACCTGACCAGCCCACAACCATAGAACCTCAGCCACTGGACTGCGTGGCCCGTAAGCTCCTATTAATCTCATCCTAATTGAATCCCAGCAAACATATAAAACTACGATCGAGTTGAGTTATTTCCTTTTGCAAACAGATGTCTCTGGTGATCCGTGTAAAGCGATATGCAGCAGTGAGCTCTGTCGTCTGGGACGGTCCCCATTGCTCGGGTCGGTGCACAAAAAAAAGCAGAAACACATGTTGTCCCCAGTTTGACTGCCATCGCTGGCCCGAAACTCGGGTATGCAGCAATGCTCCTGGACTGAGCTGTGTGCAGTTCATGTCTTTGATTAATTCCCGGCATGATTATTTATGAAACAGTGCTTTCATGGCTCCTCATTAGGCCTCACTGACCTGGTAACCTTTTGAATCTGAATGTGGAGTAGCATCACGATAGAACCGAAAGCGTTCCAGAAAAATTCAGAGGGAAATGGCTTCTGGTAAAGCCGGAATTTTAAAAAAATCCTTTGAAGTTCTCTACGTTCAATCAATATTTTACATGTTCGTCTGTAGTTGATATGGACCTGACTTCGTGTTGGCGTTGCCCAAAAAACAGCCCTGTTTTTTCTATAGTTCTCCACAACACCCCATCCCATCTTGTGACCCAAAACCTCACCAGAGGGAGAAAAGAGATTCAGATGTCTGCGGTGTGCCAGTCACCGCTGATTATCCACAGAGAGCAGCGAAAAGTTTTGTGCGTGTGGAGAGCATGGGGCAACGGAGCATCGAATCAAAGCTCTGCTCTGTTATTAGAACCAATCTGCCACTGAGGAAAGAAAAGCCCTACTGTGAGCTTAAAAGGAGTTGTCTCATTTGATCATTTATTACACTTTTTAAGTGCTTTTGAAATGGCTGAGGCCAGTGTGGTCCGCATCCCTAATTGGAGTTCTTTTTCTCCCATTAATGCATCCAGACTTGTGATCCTTCCAAAGGACCACGAACGCTCTCTACAAAGCACTTGTCAACGGTTAACAGTTGTTGTCGTTACCATACTTAGATCAAATTTGTGTGCTTGTGTTTTTTCCCTTCTTCTTCTTTTAACAAACAGCTGTCGCCAGCTATATCCCACTGCCTGCTATTCAAACTTCCTGACCAGAGAGATTAGTGGGGCTTGTTTAGCCACCGATTTTGCACAAGGCATGAACACTTATGTTATAGTCTTCTGAGGCAGAAAGCCACAGATGACAAAGATGCTCAGTGTTTATTAGACTCAGCTAGTCTTCAGCGTCCATTATGTTTTATTTGATGCTTTATCCCATCATGGACATGTTACAAGTGCCCTCTGTGGCATGGTGGTTAGCACGTTCGCCTCTCAGCGTTGAGGTCATCTGGGTGGAGTTTCCATGTCCTCCCCGTGTCTGCGTGGGTTTCCTCTGGGGACTCCCTCCCACAGTCCAGCAACATGGAGATCAGGTGAATTGGCTACTCTAAATGTGTATGAATGTATGCCCAGATGGTTGGCACTCTGGCCTGGGTGATCCCCCTAGAGCTCGATGCAGTTTAAAGGTTTTGCCTAGTCAAGATTTCCAATTTAGTTAACAATGAATGAGAATTTGTAACCTTAACAATCGATAATGGCTTACTTTTTAGCATTTTTGACTGAACTGTGCCTTTAAGGGCTTTGAAAAAATGTATGCTGTGCTGCTGTTGATGGTGCAGTGTGTGGACGAAACTGAGGGGGGCTAGAGATATTTACAGGCTGTGGTCAACTCTCCATCCCTTCTTTGCTTATTCATTCAGTAACCCCCTCCAAACCCCCAGTTGAATTCCCTTGCATCCAATATCACCCATAATTCAGCAGTGTTGTCTCTCACCTTGACGTACATCTAGTAAACGTGTAAAATATTCCCGCTGGATTTGCTCAGATTTTAATAACTCCAGTTTTTCGAGCCCCGGCTGGGGAGGCCAGATATCGGTTACCACTCCTTAAGAGTTTCTGGCATGGGCACTAACTCCTGCGCTCAGGAGAAGGGCCTCATCCAAAACCAACAGGAGGGGAGAACCGTGCGTGTTTTGGAAATGCGGTTTCCAGTTTCTGCCGCGTATTTTTCCAGTGAAGCCGTGGAGGCCGTGATGAAATTGGTGTCTTGGTCCCAAACGGAGTTGTTTTTACCTATGTGTGTCAGGTGATAGCCTGCCTAATGACTCTGGAAGCCAAACAGAAGGGCTTTCTGCATGAGATTTCATGGATACCCCCCTCCCCATCTCACTAAAAGTGTCACTCTGCCGGTAAAATGTGATCTTCTCGCTAATGAAGGACACGCTTCGTTTCTCTTACTCACTTTGCCCCCCTGGCTCAGCCTCTAGAGGGAGCCGCGGCTGACTGGGCCGCAATGTTTTTCTTTCCTCGCCAACAGTTATGGGCCACTGTAAGCACTTAAAGCAGCCTTTGTGGAACACCATTGATTCATTGCCTATTGGAGTGTGTAGGGTTGTTCATGACAGCATGTACATATAGTACAAGAAAATTGTTTCCAACTGTTTATCTGGGCACTAAGTGTGTTTATGCTTGTAAAACGCTATATAACATTAGAACAAGTGTAAATAAACATGGATACAGTACAAAGTCTAGTAACTGATATTTTAGAAGAGCACATCTCCGTTTCCAGCTTTCACACAGCTTTGAACGTGGCTCAACCAATCAGATTTTGAAGCTATAATGAAGTATTCATTAGCCAAAACAAGTACTGGGTGGCATTTGTGAATACTAGGCTTCCTTGAGGGCAAATTTGGAAATGGTTAAGCTAACACACTGACAGATATAAAATATACAATTTATTGTGTTAATATTTCTTTCTGTTTATTTTTATGTCGTTTTTTGCCCAAGCAAACAAAGGCTTATTGCCCAGATAAATATCTTAAATATAACTTACTCAGGTGCCCTAAGATGTGCAGTGTACTCTATGTGCTCTGTATAACTCCGCTTATGTGAGGTGGGTGGATAGACATGCCTACAAATATTTACCTATTAGTATGTCCATGCCAGTCTGTTAGGTGAGACATTTGAACTTGTCAGCTGAGCGAACAGTGGCTACACACACATCACTGTCACCTTGTCTGGCCACACTCATTCACTCCCCCCCCACCACCTCCTTAAATCCTCCCAATGGCCTCACGCTCCCTCTCTTTCTCTCCTCCACTGTCGAGCTGTCATTGGAATATATGTTTCACAGGTGATGGAGGGCCAGTAAAAGCCTCAAGCCGTCGTGTTGTTGTAGCTGTTCTAACAGGCTTTTCTCTGTCAGCCGCAGAAGTCTTTAAAAGTAGATTTGGTGTTGAGTTTTTTTAGCATGTTGGTCTTCC
This sequence comes from Crenuchus spilurus, assembly GCA_036984385.1. NCBI lineage: Eukaryota > Metazoa > Chordata > Actinopteri > Characiformes > Crenuchidae > Crenuchus > Crenuchus spilurus. Next base: position 23,914 of record BRDA01011785.1, read on the forward strand.
CCATTAAGAGACTCAGTCTGCAGGCTGATAGAACCAGACTCAAGGGTTTTTTTTCAGAAGTTGATTTTGTAACATTTGATGGAGGAGTGCTTTCTTTGAGATAAAACTCTTTTTAAAAGCTCCAAGTGGTTCTAGTACAGGTCAAGCTTTCTGAAAGCGTGATGCAATGCTATGCAATAATCCAATAAATTAATAATACAGTGTTATTATTGGGAAGTAAATGGCTACTACAGCTGGTTATGCAGTTATCATTATTCAGGAAGCGTTTTATTTGATCACATAAACTGCAGTTGTTTAAGACGCTGACATATTAATACACGTCTGGTTACATCAAAAATGCTTGTGTCCTATCAAAAAAGTGTTTTTGAAGAGTAATAAATAGTTACTACTGTTACATATTGTTATAATCATTAATTAATTTATTTATTTGCATAAATTGCCTGTGCAATAGAAATTATTTCACATATTGTCTGAATTTCTGTAGCAGGAGGAGGTGATGAACGCAGCGTGGGTTTCAAAACAAACAGGCTTTGTTACAAAAACGCAAACAAAACACTGTAGCTATGGCTATGAAACAATGATGTAAAGACATACAAAGACGGACAAAGACTGTGAAACACTGGGAAGCCTGTATAGAGAACGTAATCAGATATATAATGAGACAGCAGGGCTGTGACAATGACATAAATGGCGGTGGAGACGTGATGAGACACGTGGAAGATGTAAACAAACAAAGAGCACATGACAAGAACAAGGCGGGGCTGGGAGGGGAGGGGGTTCACACATAAAGATGTAATTCTCACTTCCCTATACAAATCTCTAGCTCATTTTTCTGGCTTGAATAAGACACATTTTGGAAACTGCTGCTTTTTATGAGCATTTCATGATACAAATCATCCAGAGCTTCTGCAGTATTAACTTAAGATTTACAGTTAGTCAATTTGTATTAAGTTACCATTACAGAGATGTACATTTTTATAGCAGTGATATATACACTATTTGTTCAATGAATGCCTTGTTGGTTTTTGTGCTTAAACACACAGGATATATTTCTCCATCTCAACCACATGATGTTCTTGTACTGAGTTTGCAGCCAGAGAGCAATACACAAAACAGCTTCACCAATCATCCTGTCCATGGATCTGTTCCCAGATCAGTCAAATTCTCTTTAAACGCCATATCCATGGGTTGTGTCCAGTGGTCTCTCATTTAGTTTGCTCATGTTTTCCTCATTCACCTCATGGCCAATGTGCAATAGTGATTTTAGCCAAAGCCTAGAGGCCTACTGTTTCCAGGTCAGTTTGCTCATGTTTTTCTCCTCATTTACCTCATGGCCAGTGTATAATAATGCTGGCGTAAGCTAAGATCTGGAGGGCCTACTGCTTCCAGGTCAGTTTGCTCATGTTTTTCCCCCTTTTCCCTTGCGGCTGGCATGTAATTGTGGCAATGTTTGCCAAATGCCATAGCACCACTGATCTGTGATCAGGCAATGGCTGATAATTATGACTCTACCCTCTGGTCACTAACAGACACGCTAATAAAAACCTCCATAAATTGAGGCTGTGTGTTTGAGAGGGAGCATTTGGGGGATTCTGGGATATCAGCAGACCTCAGCGTCTGATTGGCTCCAGCCGCAGTGGCACGGCTTCAGTGCTAGAAAGCCGATGCTGGAACTGTGGCGTGCGTGTGTTTGTATATGTGTGTGTACACGAGGAGAAAGACTGATTTAGAGCCAAGCAAAATAAAGGCTGCCTTATTGCTACTCAAAAATCATTGAATTGAGTTAGCACAAACATTGAAGTGGCACAGATGTGAAGTGTGTGTGTGATGTATGCACATAAGTCCATGCATTTGTGTGTGTATAAGGTGCTTATGTATCTGATATCCTGCTTGAAACCCCATTCCGCAGGGCTCGCTCGTATTTCCCCGAGTTTTTCATCCACAGTAGCCGCTTGAACTCCGTGTAAGGAACCTTGACAGTTTCTTAATGCTCTGGCACCGTTCTCGGACGTTTCCACATCTCTTTGTCGTGCTTCGTTCCAGCTCTGTCTAACCAACAACTAGGCCTGCTTCCTCTCCTCTCAGCCCTCTCTCTGTGCTGTAATCCCTCTCTCCTCTCTCTCTGAGTGACTCTGACAGCACTGTAAGGTCTCAGTGTGGGCAGGGAGTCTTTTTGAAAGCTGGACAAATTCCTCTCAGTGCCAAAGGTAAGTGTTGGGCTGCAAAAGAAGCCACTGTGGGTTTCCTCTGAAGTTCCTTCATTGATTCTTTAAGACAAAAGCCATTTTTCACATCTTCTTGAATATAAAACAGAAGAGAGAACAGTTTACACAGTCCTGTTACCTCAGATGTAGTGAATCTGATGTCTGAAGACTAGGGGGTTGGCGTATCTAGTTTAGGACTGGTGCCACAAGGCTAATGTGCCACTCCACCAAATAGCTGCCACACAAACTATGATATATGAGTGATTTGGGATGATGTTTGTTGGAGATGTCCTGCTGATGTTAATTTCTGTAAACGTGGCCAGTTGGGTGTCACTGTACTTTGTGACATAGTGGCATATTTTGGGAATTTATGAGAAATTAAAATACAAACCCTGGTTACCCTGGTTTATGATTAGGTTACAGAGGTTAGGATTAGTCTAGTTAAGGTTAATGTTAGGTGTATGTCTAAGGTTAGGGTTAGTCTGAGTATAGTTATGTTAAGGTTTAGCGTTAAGGTCTGGGTTGAATTTATAATGAAGATCAGAGTTAAAGTTAGTCTTAAGGTTAAGGTTAGGATTAGATTTATTGTTAAGATTAGTGTTACGGTTTGGGTCAGGCTTAGTGTGGTAAACACTAGGCTTAGGGTTAATCCAATTAAGGGTTATAATGATGTTTAAGGTTAGGCTTAGGTTTAAGATTAAAACCTGCTTAGGTTTAGTGTTAAGGTTAGGGTTAATGTGGTAAAGGTTAGGTTTAGGGTTAAGATTATGGTTAGGGTTAATCTGATTACGGGTTGAGTTACGTTTAAGGATTAGGTCAGGGACAGCGATAGTCTGGTAACGATTAGGGTTAGGTTTAGGGTTAAGATTAAGTTTAGGACTAATCTGCTTAAGGGTCAAGTTAAATTTAGGGATTAAGATAAGAGTCAGGGATAATCTGGTAAAGTTTAGGGTTAAGTTTAAGGTTAAGGTTATGCTTCTCCCCACACAGTGTCTCTACACAGACACACACACACACACACACTGATCCCCTAGAGCCTCCAGACAGTTGGGGAAAGTGTGTGTAAGTAGTGTGTGTGTATATATTTAGCCCAGTCATAGGCTCCTCCATTAAGACATGGTTGCATCAGTCACACCACATTGAGGCACATTTTCCTCTCTCTCTCTCTCTCTCTCTCTCTCTCTCTCTACTGTTTCACTTTCCCTGTGTGTGTCATCAGTCTGTTGTGGCTGTGAATTCACACTCAGGCGGCAGTGGACAGGCGTCAGGTTAGACGCCTGAGAGTAACACAGAAAACATTTGTAATGTCCAAGTGCATGGTTTGGTGAGGTTTGATAACACAGAGTTTCCACAGGTCGCACTTACTTACAATGTATTACACATCTTTTGAATGCTCAGTAAACACATACTTTTCCATGTCCTTACCCAGAGGAAGCCTTCTGAAAATCTCCATGAGTAAGACCTCTCTCACTGTTTGTCTGCACATCAGGGAAAAGGTCTTTGGACAGTGATATGACTAATCCAGCTCAGCAGCACTGTTATGTGTAATTAGATGTATTTTATATACATGTATGCTATGAGGTACAATTTTTTAAATTTCTACTTTAATTTCTACTTTTGAGTTATATTTGTCCTTTAAATCATACACAATGTTATATATATATATATATATATATATATATATATATATATATATATATATATATATATATATATGTACAGTAACCATCAAAGGTTTGGACACACCTTCTGGGTGCTTTTTCATTATTTAAAAATGTTCTGCATTGTAGATTAATACTGAAGTCATCCAAACTATGAATAAATACATATGTAATTATTTAGTAAACATACAAGTGTTAAACAAACCAAAATATGTTTATATTTTACATTCTTCAAATTAGGCACCTCTTGCCAGCTTTTTTGGCATTTTCTCAGTCAGCTTTATGAGGTAGTCACCTGGAATGGCTTTCAGTTAACAGCTGTGCCTTATCAAGAGTTCATGACTTGCATGTATTGCCTCTTAATGTGTTTGAGACATCAGTTGTGTGTCTACTTTGAAGTAAAATCTAAAATATATTTTTGTTTGTTTAACATTTTTAAGTTTACTACATGATTCACTATGTGTTCCTTCATATTCTGGATGACTTTGGTATTAATTTACAAAAAAAAAAAAAGTTAAAACATTGAATGACGAGATGTGTCCACACTTTTGACTGCTACTGTTACAAAAAATGTAAGATCTTTTTCTTCAAAACACGTTTTCATCAAATTTAAATCATAATGTTTGCTCTTACAATTAAAACCTCAAAAGTCAGACGTTTGAATGATTTGGGACACCTAGAAGACACAAATGACTGGAAATGAAAATGATGAAAGTTAGAGATGCCAATCATTCAGAGGATGACTGGTATTTTTACATTGAACATGCTACAGTAAGAAAAATCCTCCAATCCCTGTATTGGACATCTGTGTAAAAGACTTCTTACTGAAATATATTAGAAAAATGATCTTTAAAGAATCTACTTGCCTTAAATGTAATGGCAGTGGGCAGGTAATGTAGCATTTTATAGGATGTTGAGGCTTCAAAGGTTGATAGAATGAAAATGTTTTCATTTTTAATGACATTCACATTCGGGTTTGAATATCCAAAAATGTATGTCACTTCCACACGTTAGCCTCTAAAACAGTTCAGTTTTTGTTTTATCTCTACTAGAAGAAGGGAGTAAGTTCTATGCTTGTACCTGTTCTTCATTGTGTAGACATGTTTAATTGGGTGTTTTTTCACACATTGTCTTTCCGCTCTGATAATAAAGGCCTTCATAAATCACCATGAACAGCATTTGACTCTAGAGTGTTAGTGTTGGAATGCTCAATCGTTCTTTCTTCACTCATCAAGCTCCTACGCTGTCTCCATCCTCTCTAACAGCAGAGAAACTGGGTTTGGGGTAAATAAAAGGTTTAGGATATTATCTGTCAGGGATATCCTGATAATGTTAACTTCTGAAAATAAGCCTCACTGCTATAAGTTGTAGATAATGTCCAATATAACTTAGGAATGGATGTAGATTTGTCTTAAAATAGATCAAAATGTCTAGATCAAATTCCATCCTCCAGTCTTTCGTTAAATATATATAGTGCCAGTCAAACGTTTGGACATCTTCTGGACATTGAGTGGTTTTTCATTATTTAAAAAATGGTCTGCACTCTAGATTAATACTAAAATCATTCAAACTATGAAGAAATACATATGTAATTATTTAGTAAACAAACAATTGTTAAATAAACCAGAATATGTTTATATTTTACATTCTTCAAAGTAGGCACCTCTATCTAGTAGATTTCTTGCCCTCTTAATGTTTTTGAGACATCAGTTGTGTGTCTACTTTGAAGCGTTTAACACTTTTAAGTTTACTACACAATTCCTTATACATACATACATACATATTATACTTATATAGCGCCTTTCTAGACACACAAGGACGATTTACAATCAACAAACTTCATATACACACACTCCGGCTAGAAGCAGCAGCCAGTCGCGCAAAGCGCACTCTCAACCAGAAGCGACCGTCCACCTGGAGGACTGCATCGAGCACTAGGGGGATCACCCAGGATAGCGTGCCTACCATATCTGGGCATACATACATTCATACATACATACATATTGTTATATGTACATATACCATAGTGTTCCTTCATAGTCTGGATGACATCAGTATTCATTTACAATGTAGGAAAAAATGAAAATGATTGTATGAGAAGGTGCCCAAAATTTTGACTGGTACTGTATACAGTGGTAACCCTACTAACGAGTTTAATCTGTGCTGGAGCCAAGCTTGTTAGCTGGTTTGCTCGTTAGCTGGATGCATTTTCCCCATAAGAATACATGTAAAACTGATTAATCCGTGTCAGCCGGCCAATATACAGTATACTTTAATATGTAAATAATGTGGTTATATGGGTTTTTTTAAAACATAAACGAGACGACGACGCCGATCGTGTAGGCTGGCTGCTAAGGAGATGGAGACCGACGGTGCTCGTGTAGACTGGCGGCTAAGGAGGACAGGAGGACGGGCGTATGTGTATGGCATGGTTACACTTATCATATGAAAAGTAAAAGTAAAATTTATCTAACTTTCTTGTTCACTAACTTTTGCTACCTTAGCGTCACTTTCATTAGCACTTTCACTTTCGGTCAAAGGTATTGACTGACCTCTTCTTCTACGCTAGCATCTAGGGAATGGTACGACTGCAGCGCCCCTAGCGGTTTGGCATAGTTGAACAAATTTATGCTACTCGTTACTTGGAATTTTACTCGTTACCTGGAACAAAAATATTTTTTAAGATCTTGACTCGTTACCTGGAATACTCGTTAGCAGGGATGCTCGTAAGTAGGGTTACCACTGTATTATTATTATTTGTATGTTTTAGTTTTGCTGTTGTTGAACGCAAACCAACAACAGTGATGTAAAAGTGAAAAATGTCTGCTTTAACTTATCAATTTCTACTTCTGTAACCAGTGAATCATTTTGGAATTGCATCCCTTTTATGTACATTCCCTCCATTTCAGAGGACCATAGATTAATAGATGATAGCTTTCTCTGTGGAAACCAGGAGTTGTGTCATTAGTTCATAAACAGTAGAGCTAACCAAAGGTATAGAATTAGTTTTACATTTGCCATTTGTGTCTGGAGTCCATTACTGTTGTTAACATGAGGACCAAGGAAGTATCAAATGGCAGTAAAGTTGATTATCACGAACCGACCAGATACAAATTCTAAACACTGCTTCACAATCAACTGTTTATGTTGCTATGAAGCAAAAACACAATGAAGAACTTAGCAATAGCAAACAGTAGCAGGCCACAATGGACTTTATTATGGGATGAGCAATGACTGCAGAAAGAAAATAAAGAAAAGCAACTGCTGAAGAGATCAAGAACATTTTCCTGGATGTAGGCACAGATGTGTCAAAGACTACTATAAAGAGAATATTACACCAGCCTGATCTCAGATGGTTTACCACAAGATGCTAAACACTGGTAAACCTCAAGAATAGAAAGAACAGTGTATATTTTTGAAAGAGGCCATTAGAGCCCAGCTTTCTGAAGTTCTATGGGCAAAGACGTTCTTGTATCACCGTGATAGACTAAGTGTTATGAAGCATTTCAATTGGCCAAAGTCAACCAAATCCCTCAAAACGCTGGACAGTCTTTACTTGAAGCAAAACCAATGCATAATATTAAAGTGATGACTTACAAGAACCAAATTTAGATTCCTAAATAATACTTTTATGGGTGATTCTTCAAGAAAAGCAACTTTTGTAAATGTAAGTATGAAGAACCTTTTAGTTTACAGAACAACTGCATAAGGTTCTACACCAACTCAATGTGGTACCTACAATCATATGTCCAAGCCCACAGATGCTATTTTTAAGTGTATGAAGTTTTTTTTCAATGGAGATACTTTCTCAACATACCTGAACCCCACTAATCATGTGTTTTATTTATTGAAGGCATCACTAAGCCCTTGGAGTATCATCAAGGTACACCAAAGATACCCAACAATCACAGACTTCAGTTATTAAATGTGGGTGGCATGGTAGCTTGGCAGTTAGCACGTTCACCTCTCAGCGCTGAGGTCTTGGGTCACAAGACCAGACCCTAACTACCAGGCCACAGTCGTCCCCACATCCCCAATGTCTTGGCTGATCCTGTTCATTAGAGCTAAGTTTAAAAAAACTCATAGTGTTTGTTTCATTTCAAGTTCATTTAAAGAAAGAAAATAGAAAATGCAGACCAGTGTTGACCTGACTTAGTAATGTGGCCATAAGCATATAGAAGCTATAGCTAAAGGTGGTGTGGAACTCAGGAAGAGTTTGAAGACATGTAAGACATACATGTAAAGAGACTTCAGGAGCATGCTTGAGCCATAAATACACATTAAGCAAAAGTATTGGTGAGATTTCCAGGGTTAGCTACTTCAAAAATAGTAATGTCCATCACAAAACCTAGCCTTGCTTTTTATTATTGCAAGCCAAAAAGAGCCTGTTTCCATCCTGATTTTTCACTCAGCTTTGGATATATTGAGTACCATCTCTTGAAATATTGCTCAAATTTACAGTTTCCCTCCAACCTCAAATGAATACTTGCCAAAACATATTTGGTATATACAGTTCTTTAGTTTTGCACTGGAGGCAAATGTAGCTAAATTTAACATAAATATACTATGGTTTTACCATGGTTGTATGAGGGTATCTGAAGGTATTACAATTGCACATTCAACTTTATCATGGCATTTGATAGTACCATATAAAATATTATAGTATTATTAGGTATTTTCTACACATACTTTAGAACTACCATGCTTGCATAATGGTATATGATGGTATTACCATGGCAAAACCATCACGGTAGAACCATGTTTTTTTGGACAATACCATGACACAACAGTAGCAATACTACAGTAATAATACTATTTTTGACAGTAAAACTACTTGTATTTATATAGAAAATCTGTCTGTATTGTTATGGTAAAACTAATTGTATTGCTATGGTAAAACTAGTTGTATTGCCATAGTAAAACTAGCTGTATTGCTATGGTAAATCTGTAGTTGTATTACTATGATAAAACTAGTATTGCTATGGTAAAACTAGCAGTATTGCCATAGTAAAACTAGCTGTATTGCTATGGTAAAACTAGTTGTATTGCTATGATTAAACTTGTTGTATTGCTATGGTAAAAATAGTTGTATTGCTATAGTATAGTAAAACTAGCTGTATTGGTATGGTAAAACTAGTTGTATTGCTATGATAAAACTTGTTGTATTGCTATGGTAAAACCAGTAGTATTGCTATAGTAAAACTAGCTGCATTGCTATGGTAAACATAGCTGTATTGCTTGGAATGGAAGCATGTAAACTTTATTTTTTATGGAGAATAGTATGTTAAACAGTCTGAGAATCCTCATAAAAAGTCATATTGTGATCATTTAACTTAACACAGTTGAAGATTTAGACAAGAAGCTTGCACTGTGCTATTTGATGGAGTGTTAACTTCCATTACGTAGTTACATTAGCCTTGCTGCACCAATGTAAAACTCAATGTCTTGACTGATTGGCTACAATGTAGGACAATTTGATGTTATTTTTTTCACCAGAGTTTTTTCTAAAACCTCATTTTGGAGGGGTCAGGAAGCATTAGCAAATGTAGCTTATTTACTCTCTCTGCTAAAGACTGCCCTCTGTTTGACCCATGAAGGCTTTCATTTTTTCACTCGCTCTCCTTTTGAGGCGCGTTTCGAAAATGGAATGAGCAAACTCGCCTCACTCGTTTAATTAAGACCCTCATCTCATCAAATCTGCCTCTCATTAGAGGCTCTCATTCGTCGCAGCTCACAAATTTCCCCCAAAATAGGGGGAGAGGTAACGAGGGAGGGAGAAGGAAAAGCAAATCTGTGTTTACTGCACACTCTTTTCATTCTTCTAACCGATGCCACAGAACAAATGCTGGTTAGACTGTGCGTTTGATACCGTGGCACTCATATTTATTTTGTCATTTTAAATGCTTGGAAGATGTAAGCGACATGGGAGAGATGATAATGGTCTCCAGCTTGCTTCTTTATTTAATTTGTAGCTCTGCATGCAGTCATCCACTTTAAAATGATACACGCGCCGTAAAGCCGAGCGTGGCCTCCATCATCTGGATCCGCTTTACTGGCCCAAACAGAGCCACTCTTATCATTTTGTTTGTGTCTGTGTGTATGGACATGTATTTAGCTCTTTTACGGGACCAAATGTAGTGATGTGGATTTTTTAAAAATGACATTTCACTCATATTTTTTTTGGTGGTCTCATAAATCACATTTTATTTTGGTGGTCCCCTAAAACTTGGGATTTGGTTTAGACTTGGGTTAGGGTTGAGGTCAAGGTAAAGGCTAGGGTTATTTTAGTTGATATCTGGTTAAATATCAGTTAAAGACAAGCTGAATATATTTGACTGCTTAGTAGGTAACTTAGCAAAATGTTAAAAAAAAAAAAGTATAGACATCAGAGATTTTCTTCTTCCTAATGTTATGGTCAGGCATATGCAATATTTAGCCAAAGCAGAAAGCACTGGTCAGAATTTCCTTAACAAACATGATTTGATTTTTGTTGCTGAATGTGCAAAACCATTTGTTTAGGTACTGAGATTAATACTTTTTTTGGACTAAGCCTAAAACCACATTACACATAGGTAGTATAATTTTTAGATTACATACAGTACCAGTTAAAAGTTTGGACACATCTTTTGAACATTTAGTGTTTTTATTTTAAAATGGTCTGCATTGTAGATTAATTCTAAAGTCATCCAAACTATGAAGAAATACATATGGAATTATTTAGTAAACAAAAAAATTGTTAAGTGAGCTCTCCCACCAGCGGCATCTTAACAAAATTCTGCAAAAACACTTATATTACTCTGCTAGATTTTATCCTAGAAACAAAACAAAACATACCACAGAAACCTTAAAGGGTTTAATTTTGAAATATATATGGCTTGAATCAAAATTTATTTTTAGATATTTTTCAGCTTAAATAAGCAGAGACATATTTGTCAGAGCAAGTTAGACAGCTGTGCTTTATTTTGCCAATAAATGATGCAATCTGTCATTCATATGGCAATGACATGGTAATTCCAGAAATTCCATTCATGGATTACTGGCCATGGAATGTGTGAAATGTAAGCCAAACAAAGACCTCTCACCTGAATGTTCACACCTATCTCATGAATATTCAATGTAGGGTTAGTGGCTGAGAAAACAGAGTGTCACCTCACAATTGTTAAACTTAGAAATAAAACCACATACAATTTCTAAACATGGTAATGACCAGCATGTAGCCAGCACCTCTGTTTATTCAGTTCTGAGCTCAAAAGTCTTGGCTAGAAATGTTTAGAGTGTGTTTGTTCACAATATATCAGCACATCTGAACATTTTAAATAAAGCTTTTTAAGTTTAAGCTTATCTATGTTTTATATTTTAGATTCTTCAAAGTAGGCACCTCTTGCTTAGATGTCAGCTTTCTTGGCATTTTCTCAGTGAGCTTTATGAGGTAGTCACCTGGAATGGATTTCAGTTAACAGCTGTGCCTTATCAAGAGATCATGACTTGCATTTCTTGCCCTCTTAATGTGTTTGAGACATCAGTTGTTTACTACATGATTCCTTATGTGTTCCTTCATAGTTTGGAGTACTTCAGTATGAATTTATAATGTACAAAATAAATAAATAAAAGCATTGAATAAGTAGGTGTGACCAAACCTTGAGTGGTACTGTATATGATATATACACTTACAGTACATGATTGTATGCAAACCTGTTTGTGTGTTGAGGTAGTTATTTAAGTCTGTATTATATGTATGACAACAAAAGAAACATTTAGCTAGTGTCAATGAGGAAAATAATCCTCACAAGGATAGTAATAGATATTTGTGTGCAACAGACAAGGAAACATATAAGAGTGTGGTACCGTCCTGTGATAAAATACCAAAATGGGTCATTTGCATGCAAACTATCTGCTAGCATTTGAATGCCTTAATCTGTCATGTTTTGCAGAAGGCTGTATGCAAACCTCTCAGTTACTGCTGTGATTATTGGTTTGACATTAAACAAGCTGTGAGAGAGATGTGGCTATGATTACAGGTGGGCTGGCTATCAGCTACACAATGAAAATGATGTAATAGCCTACAGTCATACATCAGAAAATAAAAACTTATTCATAATTCAATTAAAAAAATATAAAGTATAGAAACATGTAATGTGACATATTTCATACCTTTTTGTTTTGGTGTTGATCAGTATGGCTTATCAGAAATCCAAAATATCAGATTTTTAAAACATTTAATTTTGAGTTTGAATAAATCACTTTTCTAACTGTATAAATACTGTATATCTCTTCAACTACAACTTCTGCATTCCTAATATCAATCCACTCCTGAACCAGAGACAACATCTTACCTGGGTTACATCTTATCTGGGCTAAGGAGAATTGGAGTTGCTCAGTGGTTCAAATTAATATTTTCAGATTTTGCACTTCATTTGGAAATAAAGGTCCTAGGGTCTGGTTGAAGAACGAAGAGGGACCGAATCCAAAGTGTCTGAAGTCCAGTGTGAAGTTTCTGCAGTCTGTGATGGTTTGGGAAGCCATGTCATCTACTGACATTGGTTCAAATTTTTATCAAGTTCAAAGTCAAATCATCCATTTACCAGAAGATTTTAGAGCACTTCATGCTACTGTCTGCTGACAAGCTTTATGGAGACGCTTATTTCTTTTTCAAATGGGACTTAGCACTTGGGCACAGTTGCCAAAACTACTACCAAATGGTTTGCTGACCATGATATCACTGCCAACTCTCTGGACCTGAACCTAATGTCAAGAGGAAGATGAGAAACAAGTGACCCAGCAATAGAAATGTGCTGAAGGCCAATATCAAAGCAACCTGGGCTTCAGTAACATCTCAGCCCAAGCTGATGACTTCCATGCCATGCTGCAATGATGCAGTAATTCATAGAGCCCCAACCATGTATTGAGTGTATAAATCAACATATTTGTCAGAACGTGGACATGTCTGTATTGCACATGCTTTTCTATTTGATCTTATGAAATATTTAAATAAATAAACCACAACTGTATTTACTTTTTCCATAATATTCCATTTTTTTGAAGTATGACTGTATATTTAATTTCTGAGATTTTTTGAAAAATAAATTTGTGTTGTCTTGACCCTGCCTTGCTAATCTCCTTCTCTGTGACCTTGCGCATCTCTCACATTGTTATCTTAGATGCTGGGACAACCTGTGTTACCTGTTTTAGTGACAGAAAGGAGACACCTGCACTGCTTGTCCTGCATTGTCATGTGCTGGCTCTAGGACAGTGTTCTCAGGTTCCCTCACTGGCGTAAGAGAGGTGTGGAAGGGAGCCATGAGAGCCAGATTTCACGAGGTACAGCTTGGATGGATTCACGGAAATGTGAGTGTTACTGATCCTCCTGATCCTGGAAGGTTCCTCCATCTCTCTGCTGAGCCAACTGCAGTGACCTGCCCTGGTCTCTTCTGCACGTGTACGCCTGGCAAATATATCACAGTCAGAAAAAAATAATAAAGATTCTGACATCTACATAAGCCTGCCATGTAGGGTTGGGTACTGTTCACATTTGAAGCAATACTGGAACACACCAAACAAAATTAAATAACTCTCTACATCCTTCTCTCCTCCCAAAACCATTCCTGCAACCTTCAGGGCATAACGTGAGTACACTGGTATGTGTTTCTTTGAGGAAGCACATGTGAAATCTTCCCAAATCTAGGAGTCATAGCAGCTCAGATAGTTCAGTAGGATTGGGAGGAAAATGGAAGAAAAACCAGTATTTTGGTGATGGTATTAACTCGGTATTAAGAGAGAAGAACAGTGTACACCACAGTGGCAGCTTTTACAGGAACACAAAGCTGAACCTTCTTATTTTCCATTCCACCTTAAATCATACAGCAGTAACTATGCAGAGCCTGAAGCACCCGATTGTAAATACTGCACCAATGAAGAAGAAATTAGTAATTCAACCAAGAACAACAAAGTTACACTCATGTGCTAATGCTAAGGATGTGAATGAGATGGCAAGATTTTAATGTTGGTCTATAAGCATTGTATCAATTCTGTCATAATATTTAGTCAATTTTGGCTCACCATTGTCCTGGCTGTGTTCAAAATATTTGGCACCAATTGATTTGACATGAATCGGTGTTCACGAGTGCTGATGTAATTTTGTTGATACCCGTAAAAGTACCAACTTAAGTTCTAAACCCTACTTCCATGATAACTGTCATCAATCTACACAGATGTTTGTAAAGGCACATTCCAGTAGCGGTCATAAATTCTACTTTCCCAATTTATATTCTGATATTACACCAACTAGAATTAGTCATTTATTCATATGAAAATCTTACAGTAAAGTCTTCACCAATATACTGTGCTAATAAGACACCTTATATGTCTGAAATGGTAGCTTTGTACCATTTCACTTTATATGCATGGTGGATCAATCTCAGTACTGCAGTGAAACTGATGTGGTGGTGGTGTGGTAGTGCATGTTTTGCTGGCACAAGAGTCCACTGCTGCAGTCTACTATGGCCATGGGGCAGTTGTGGCCTGGGGATCTGGTCTTGCGACCGGAAGGTTGACGGTTCGATCCTGGGGCAAGTCATGACTGAGCAAGGCCCCAAACCCCTAACTGCTCCCTGGGCTACTGTGTATATGGCTGCCCACTGCTTTGGGCACATGTTCTCACAAACTACTGTGTTTAGGTCAAATTTTGTTGTGTGCAATCACATTGGCAAAAAGTTGAATCTAACCTAAAAAATATCCATTCTGTTAGACGCACATACTATGTTGGTTCACCTTGTAAACATAAAATAAGAGACAGTGACTCTTCTGTTGCTGCATAGTTTGTTGGTCTTCCTCTAGTCAATGGTCACATGATGTTATGGACAATGAGTGTCAACACATGGATTTTGTTTGATTTTTATTGTTGGTCATTTAAAAAAAAATCTGAATTGTAGTGTATGTGTCCTACACTACTGGATATGACCAAAGGTTGGTAAAGGTTGCCTCATCCCCGAATGGCTCAGTGGACTAATGCGCTATCACTGACTTGAGGATTGCAAGGTCAAATCCCTGGTCATGTTGATCATTATTGGTAGGCCCCAGAGAGAACTGGCCATGGTTTCTCAGAGCGGGTAAGATGGCACTCCCTCCCCAGTACCATGGGCATGGTAGTGGGGGGAAAAGTGGACATGACTACCGAGGGCCCGAGTAGGGAGAGGGGCCCATAAAAATCCTGATTTTTTTTTTTTTTTTTTTTTTTGAATAAAATGGGCCCTCAAATTAATTATTTATTAATTCATATTTCAAATATATTGATAATATCAACTGAGGGAATGAACTTTAGTCACAGTCCTCTCAACATATTGGACATTCTGGGGGCCCCCTCTTGGAGGCCCAAAATGGTTTAGTCCGGCCAACAGCGACTAGCGACAAGTGTAACGTCAGTGAGCCTAGATTAATGACCTGGGTGCTACATTTGCCCAAAAAGCAGAAATCAGGATTTCAAAAGAAGAAAGAAAGGGAGGAAAAAGAAAGAAGGCAGAATGAGGGGAGGCAGCTGTTGACAGCTTTCTTTCCAAAAGGTGAACCGAGTCTTCTTGTTATGCAAAGTCCAATTAAAGTTAAAGTAGTCCACTCCAGACAGCTGCTGCTGATTTTTGTAGGCTCACCTGAAGTCGTTAGTTTAGTTAGTTGCCAACCAGGCTGCTTGCGGCTGTAAGTATAAAGACAATTATGAGCCGCTAACGTTAGTTATCAACTTTAACCAGTTTCAGAAACAAACAGTGGCAGAGAGAGAGAGTTAGCTAGTTAGCTAGCTAGCTGCTGACTGGTAGAATTGCTGCCTAAATGTGAGTTGTTTACCTTAAGTTTACAGTAAGTTAGTCTTTTGGTTCAGTGTGTGTGCTATAGCCTATTGTCTACTAACACAGCAGAGCTTAATAGACTTAATAAATGATCCACCCAGCAATATTTCTGCTGCATATATCAACATGTACATTTTTTTTTCTCATGTGCCTCATTTACTGGCATTTATAGGGGCCCATTGACATTGAGAGTGTACAGGGCCCAGAATTTGCTGCTACGCCCCTGCCCAGTACTACTAAGTAATATCAGTTGACTCAGGCATCTGCCAGATGATCCATCAGATTTGGGGGTATTGCACTTTCCTCTGAGTGTGTTGGCCACTCAGTGGTGATGTATTGGCAGCAGTTGAAAAACTAGTGGTGGCTTGATTTCATATGCATTGAAAGGAGGCTTGTGTTAGTCTGCACCCTCATAGAGTCAGGAACATTACAAGTGATGGGGAGAGTCAACAAATGAGCGGATTGATTTTCTACCAAATACATTGTGGAGAAAATCAGATAAAAAAATTAAAGAATGTTTAGTTTCATTAAAAAAAAATATATATTTGCTTCATTTATTTTGATAGTTGTGGGTATGTGTCTTTATTCATTACATCAGCAAGTGGCTTAGATGTCATTAAAGCTGCTAATTTATACACATGCTTCATGTATCAAAATGTGTGTGTTAGATTTTCCTGATTGTCTTATTGAAGTACTTAGCAAATTAGCTAAGCATGACATCATGATCATGGCAGAATTCCCATGGAAAGAGATTTGACTCTAGTGCATCTTGGCTTACCCTCCAATCGCTTTTCCAGGGTCAGTGTGGTCAGTTAAGTTTCTTTAGCTGACAAAGTAATGGAAATCTGATCTGTGATTAGCTCTTTTGTTATGTTTTATTTTAAAGGACACATATGGAAAACCAATTTTTCCTCACCATTTTGAAATAAATGAGTTTGATGTAGCATGTAAACATTGTTAAGGTTTCAAAAAGGACTCTTCATCCATACAGTCCTTGTATGGAAACTAAACTGCAAAACCAGCCTGTTATGAATTCTTCGTTTTTGTGATGCTCGCCTATTCAGCCTATAGCAGTTCATCTACATCACCATATAAGTAGCATTTGGGTTTTTTTTAAAGATAATTTTAATTTCTGCTAAAACTTAAATATTTTTTTCCCAGTTTAATACTACTCAGTCCAGTTCTTTGTATCTATACATGCAAGAAATTTCCTCAGGTCAGAGCACATACAAACAAATCTGCCCCAAAAAACTGCTGTTACAATATCATTTTGATGAAGCATGAGGGAAGCATGTCTATGGTTTAATCTCAAGCTCACTCATACTAATAGGGCACTGCATAGTTTGTGAAACTGTATGGTACTTACATGCAAATTGGGTATTAAATATTAGTTTTGCAACTTATGGCCAAATATAAATGATATCCATATATCAGAATACATGGCCACCATACATTTGGCCCCAACATAGCAGTGTTCAGTGATCCCTTACACTTCCTTCACTTCTTCTGTGTTAATTATAAAGGTTAACTGTTCCACTGTAGCACTCGCAAAATTCACTGTTCCTTTGTGGCATCAATGTCCAGTGGGGCATCACTGTTATGCTGTTGGGATGACTTGTTTTTATATTCTGCAAACCCTGCCATGTGGCATTTGTGTCATCCCAGGTCAAGTTCATTCCAAACTAAATGTGGTCATAGTATTCTGATATTATGTCTATAATAAGCTGTATGTTTTTGGAAGTCAATATTTCTCGGCATACATAGTTCACAACACAGGAGTAATGAATTTAATATGGAGGTAATATTTTTGCCACCTACAGTATAGCATACATAGAAGCACTACTGGTATGTGTTAATGATAAACATTTAGGTTCAGGCACGTCAACCAAACATGTGCAAAATAAACATGTAATTATGATTGAAGACTGTAAACATTTTGTAACAGCTCAAAAACTATTTTGTTTTTGTTTAAAAACTAAATTCTTGATATTAACTGATTATACAACCTCTGGAGAAAATTATCATAGTCATCATACTTAGAAGATACTGATCCATTTTTTTTCTTTAAACAAATCACAGATACAACACAAAAGAAATATAAAAAAAATAAATATGTTCAAATTATATTTTCTTTCTAAAATAAATAGAGGAAAAAAGTAATTATGCAATAATGAGGAAATAATTCTCAAGAAAAATTGAGTAATCCTCAAGAAAAATAAAATCTCAATTAGTAGTTTGCCACACCTTCTCATGCCTTTATAAAGGCATGGAGTTCACTAATAAAAAAAACATTATTCTGCATCAAGCTGCTTTTAACCTTGTTGAGTAGTGGTTGACAGATCAGCTTTGCATGATGGACCAGATTTTTGCATTGACACCATAAATGTGAAATTGGATTAATATCCAGACTGTTTGCTGGTCATATCATTTCATTAATATATTTCATTCTGAAGAAATGCTTTCTTTATACCACGATGAAATTATTTATCATCCTGAAGAATGACTTGAACTTCACCAAACCTGTTAAAATTAAAACAGTGTCCAAAACTTCCACCATGTACACCTATGCATTGACTGTTGAAGTAATGATTGCCATCTCTGCTGGACTTTTATCTCATATGCAACCTAGATACATACTGTAAATAGGGACAGCTATGGCCTGGTAGTTAGGGATCTGACCTTGTGACCAGAAGGTCATTAGTTCGATCCATGGGCAGGTCATATGTTTCATTAGAATGACACCAGACAAAAGTAGCAGCATCATCTCCTTAATGATTCATGATGTGAATATCACTTTCATTTAGTCATCCACAGTCCATGATCACTTCTCTTTAGTCCACAGTAAACTTACTGTTACTGTTTGTTTTTGATGGCTTTTCTATGTACACCTCATTTCATTCAGTAGATTTCTCATTATTCTGTTACAAACATTGACTCCTATTTCTGTCCATTTGTTTTTCATTTGTTTTGTTGGGAATGTTCTATTTTTAATAAATATCATGCATGTAATGCTTTCCTGACTCGCTTGAATGTTTTATAATCTTCCCATTTTATTTATACAATAATTTTAAGACACAACTGACTGGGAACTACCAACTTTTTTTGACACACTCTGTTGGATTTCCTTCTTGAAGGAGTTTTATAATCCCTTCTATTGTTTCAATTGACAACTCTATTGCTGGTGCCATGTTTTCTTTCAATTAGCCAAGTTTAACAGCTTGTTAAGGTTTGTAAAGTACTTAATTTAAATGTTATACATTTGCATTTTTAGACAGGCCAGTGTTTGTTTTAGAAATACAAAATTCTCTTCTCCTTTTTTTATTTGAGGAAAAAAAGGCATTTAATTGAAATAGTTGAATACAATTTTCATGATGAGTCATATCTGTGGTTTGTTCATTTTCTAGAAATTAAGAAGCTTGGTGAACATCCTCTAACTTTGGTGAATCCAAAACATTTCCCAGAGTTGTATAAATGACTGTTAATTGCAGTTGTTTTTTGTTCTGCCATTTATATCTTACTATAATGGTTTCTCTCTCCTGTCATACACAATGCCACTTATCATTGCATTTCTGACATTTTGCTGCCTAAGTGCATGTGGGTTTATGTGTTTGTAGATGGGGGTAGGTGACCAGCTGTGTACCAGCTGTGTGCCCACAGACTGTAGAGCAGTACAAAGAGAGAACCATTAAGCAGAGTCATACAGATATACAGTATACATTTAATGTAATATACATAACAATATATATAACATTTTATTGACTGTTCTTAACATGATGTTCCTTAAACATGTGATGTACAGTACAATCATTATTGAGGTAAAAACAAAATCAATAGATTTTTGTGTCAATTAAGCCAAAAAAAATTTTTCTGGAACAACATTTTGGATATATATTCTTTGTAATAACGATAGGCTGTGGCAACACAATGTGTCTTTTTTTATAGTTTATCTTCTTAATCCAACTAGCAGTGATAGGCTTGGGCTGAATTTACAGTGTGCTAGTGCAGGCAGGAATGCAGTAGGGCCACGATGCCAAAGCCGCGGTGGAACTGCATGTGTTTGTAATTGGTTTCTTCAATGTTTATGTCTCCATTCACAGCCTTTGTTTAGCTTTGTGTAGCTCATATCATGATGGCAAACTGAGAAATTGCAAACTTCTGAGATGGCCACCAGATGAACTCAAGAGAGACATTTGAATGGTGTTGTGTGTGTCTACATGCTTCCATTTCTTTGTATGACTGTCAAAAGAATCTAACAATCTTTTTTTTTTTTTTTTTTTTTTTAACAAATAATTAGACAAAAATATTTTTCTTTACATTTTTTAGTTTAATTACATAGATGTCATCTATATGAACAAAATCTCAATTTCAGGATGAATATTTATCAGGCAAAAAATTTTATTTTTCAAATAAATAAAAAATGTCATTGCATACAGTAACGAGCTAAAACATAACAAAATGCTAATATTAGATGTTAGCTACAGATTTTTTTAAGTTCTGAGCTGGAGGCAGCATGAATTAGACCTGTTGTTCCAGCAAAGCCTGCAGATACTCAATCAGATTGAGATCTTGGAAATTTGGAGACCACTGCTGTTACGAAATGACCACTGCTGACCTAGAACATTCCAAAATTTTCCAGCATACATATGAGATGCTCCAACACAGTTGCATGACTGTAATGATTTGGCCTTTGTCAAAATTGTCTTTGTAAAAAAGTCTAAATTTCACAAACATTTTGAGAACAGTCTGTTCCCTTACCAATCAATATATCTCAGATTTTGACTTGTACTACTTTTATGAGACAATTAATTTGTTTGTTTCATTTTTGAGTGGTCACAATGATTTAACAAACAGTTAATCTGGGCAGTTTTTTTTATTTCCTCAAGAAAATACTAATATTCAAATAAATATAACACATATTGACACAATAAGTAGTGATTTTCTGTATGTGAATGCATTGGTTACCACTTTGCAAATGTGTCCTCATGGCTTTCGAGGGTTATTCATATTTATCATTCAATACCTGTTTCATCTATTTTAAATCAATTGTGCTGGTGATGTGATTGATAGGTAGGTAGGTAGGTAGGTAGGTAGGTGTGTGGGTGGGTAGGTAGGTAGGTAGGTAGGTAGATAGATAGATAGATAGATAGATAGATAGATAGATAGATAGATAGATAGATAGATAGAAATTAATTAATTAATTAATTTATCCCTTTAGGAGGGTCCTTCAGGGAAATTAGGGACGAGGAGCTTTGAGAAGAACATCTGGAACCAAACTTTGTTCTTTAGTTAGTATTTTGTGTATTTACAGTACCAGTCAAAAGTTTGGATACATCCTCTGGACATTCATAGTTTTTTCCTTATTTAAAAATTTAAGTCTGCATTGTACATTAATACTAAAGTCATCCAAACTATGAAGAAATACATATGTAATTAATTGTGACCCTGCCATGGAAAACCAGGCCAAAGTCACAGGGCAACTTATTGAGATATTGTGTCAATATCACATTAGCGACAAAACTTAGCCACTAAGTATTATTGCTGTAGATGAAAGATAACAGTCTCAGATATCCATCGCTGTACATATTTTGATCAAAAACAAAACTTGAATTCACAAAAAAGTTGTTTTGAAAAATACAAAAATTTGAAAAAAAAGAATGACTTTGATTTTCCCTGGCGGGGTCACATTTAGTACATTATTAGTTAAACTAATCACAATATGTTTTATATTTTACATTCTTCACAGTAGGCACCTCTTGCTTAGATGCCAGCTTTATTGGCATTTTCTCAGTCAGCTTTATTAGGTAGTCACCTGGAATGTCTTTCAGTTAACAGCTGTGTCTTGTCAAGAGTTCATGACTTGCATTTCTTGCCTTTTAATGTGTTTGAGACATCAGTTGGGTGTCTTTGAAGAATCTAAAACATATTTTGGTTTGTTTAACACTTTTAAGTTTACTACATGATTCCTTATGTGTTCCTTCATAGTCTGGATGACTTCTGTATTCATTTACAATGTAGGGAAAAAAGGGAAGGAAAAATATTTTATGAGAATGTGTGTCCAAAGCTTTGACTGGTACTGTAAGTTTATTTGTATACAGTCACACTTACAACCTATATCAGTGGTTTTAAATAATGGGATTAAATGTTTGTTCTACAGTACTGTATGACCACATGTCCTGGGAAGGTATTAAAACCATGTCTGTAGTGTTTTCTAAAAGCATGGTGGCAGTGTTCATCTGGATCAGGGCATCGCTGTTGTCATGAAGGGAAAATGGATGAGAGTTACACGCCTTTCAACCAATTAATTGTCATCTCAGCTGTTGTTTTAACTCTGTGGCCCTTCGCCTGTCTCTTTTCTTTGCACTGTTTGTCTTATGGTTTCCGGAAGAGAGACTCATCTGTGTACGTGAAAGAGCCTGCTGACCTTCAGCCCAGAGCAGAGGTCAAAGTTCACCCCATGTATATTTCATTTGCAAACAGCATGGTTTCAGTGAAGTGATCATATAGCGAGGAATGGAAAGCCAAAGCTCTGGGGATTTTTCCATGCTATATTTGCTATTAGCGCTAATTATTTTGCAATCTCCTGCCTGTCTACCTGTAAAATGATGTTAGACATGCCTGTACTCACGCTTATGAAGACTCCTTGAACAGGAGAGCAGGTGCCAATCTTCAGCAAAGAATAGTGTTCAGTAAGGATATTACATCTTAATTCTGCTGTCAAAACAAGTCTTGTGATTTTGAATTTATACCATCTGAAGGCAGCTTGACACTGAGCAGTGGTCTATAAGATACGTTAAGCCGTTTAAGGTGCATTAAAATGTATCATTTAAATAGTCATATAATGCTCAATCTACTCTAAATTACATACATACATACACATTATACTTATATAGCGCCTTTCTAGACACCCAAGGACGCTTTTACAATCAACACACTCCATTTACACACACCGGTGAGAAGCGGCAGCCAATTGCGCACAGCGTACTCTCAACCGGAAGCGAGCGTCCACCCTGGAGGACTGCATCGAGCACTAGGGGGATCACCCAGGACAGAGTGCCAACCATATCTGGGCATACATACATACATACATACATACATTCATACACACCAGGGTAATTTTTTAGAGTATCCAATCCACCTGATCTCCATGTATTTGGACTGTGGGAGGAAACCGGAGACCCCGGAGGAAACCCACGCAGGAGAACATGGAAACTCCGCTCAGATGCGGACTCGAACCCAAGACCTCAGCGCTGAGAGGCGAACGTGCTAACCACTAAGCCACCATGCCACCCATGACTTGTCCGTGTATGTGGGTGTGTGTGAGGCCCAGTGAGGCGGTAGGGGACTAACCGTGACCCTGATAAGGATTAAGAGAGTTGGATAATGGATGGATGGATAATGCTCAATGTTCTACAGGAGAAGGGTGATGTAGGACAATGTCACCACTCTTTAGTTCAGTGTTGGTGTCTACCACAAATTGCTGACAGTGAGTTTATAGGCTTTAGTGCAGCTGTTTACTCTCCACCAGAAGTTTAGCACATATTTCACAAAAGACTCCATGGGATTTAGGACTATCAGTAATACATTAGTATAATACACTAGTATAGCAACCTCAATAAACACTGTTAGTCACTCAATCAGGAAAGATGTGCATGCATTATTCAACAAGTATTTAAAAAGAAAAATATTAGTGAAATTAGTGTTATAGCAGCTGCATTTGTATGTTTTATCACACAGTTAGAACTCATTTTTATCTGAACTAAAACTGCTGTCATGGAAAATATAGTTTAATTGAAGGCCCTAAACTTTTGAGTGACATGTAGCCTTATGTAGGTGTCATATACCGAACAGCAAAGTGCTTTTCTTACAACATAGATGAATTTTTTGAATGCTCTGTTGTGCTAAAACCCAATTTTTTCTCAATTCCCTTTGTCTTTTTCAGTCATGCTCACTGGTTGAGCATCACAGCCCTTTGGCTTGTCGTCCCATGCAGTGTGAGGCTGTCCCTTCGGCCTTTCAAAGGTACACAGGCTCTTTGTGAATCAGGAAGCATGCACGTTAGCACGGAGGAAATTGTGTGAGTGTGTTGAGAGTATTTGGAGTATGTATGAGAGACCTTACAGTTCCAGAGAGTGACACCGCTTTAGCATGACAACAGAGTGGGCGTTAACACTTGACAAACACACACACACACACACGGTCGGGGGGCCACGGGGTGTGTGTTTGGGCTGTCTAGTCCGATCGGCCATGCGCTTCTGTCTCAGGAGCCCCCTGCTTTCTACTTCCTGTCTGAGGAAGAAGAGGAGGGAGAGTTTTATCCTTTTAGTCATACAGACCCAACATCACCACACACACACACACACACACACACACACATTCCCAGTTTTATTGTGCCCAGTGGAGGAAAGGCCTACTTTTGTCCGAGACCCAAATGAGCAGCTGTGTCTCTCTTCTTTCAGCTCTGTCACACACACACACACCAAACTCATTTGCATAGCAATAGCATTATCAAGGAGAAGGGTGTCATGGTGGAGAGGCTGACAATGCTCCTGACAACAAGTTTATCTAAACTCAAAGAGCTTTCTGTGTTTCTACTGACTACCTTAACACACACACACACTCGCACACACTCTGCTTTGTCTCTTTTTCTGTTCTTCTCTGTCTTTCAGTCCCTTCAGTTGACGCCACTTAAACCTGTTCTTAGGATAAACTGTCATGCACCACTGAATCTCCATCCTAAAAGAAACAAAAAACAGCCTAAACATAGGTTTAGACCCAGTTTTATAATGACGTTTCTGTGTAGGTCAGACACTGGGACTGTTTGCTACACAAAAAAAACAAAAACTGATAAAATAGATAGTTCTGGTTCTTAATGGCTGAGCTGCCAAATCAATATACTCACATCTATGACTGCCTTCCTACAGCTGAACTCTCTACTGTAATATACACCAGTGAAGGATGTGGTCTTCCATCCCTCAAATATCCAAGCGTTAGTTTGGC
Source organism: Crenuchus spilurus (assembly GCA_036984385.1). Taxonomy (NCBI): domain Eukaryota; kingdom Metazoa; phylum Chordata; class Actinopteri; order Characiformes; family Crenuchidae; genus Crenuchus; species Crenuchus spilurus. The sequence goes on from BRDA01011785.1 coordinate 48,613, forward strand.
CTTAAGTACTGTTAAACCCACCAGTGCTGGAAACGGCGGAACACAATTAAAAGAGATGGTTCTTCAAGGGTTCTTCGGTAAAAAAAAACAGTATAGAATCATCAACACTCCAAGAACCCATAGGGTTCTTTTCATGGTAAAAGGGTTTTTCAGAAAGATGAGGAAAGTGTTGTAAATGGTTCTAAACAGAACCTTTCAGAAAAGGGTTCTATATAGCACCAAAATTGGTTCTGTTATCTTTACAATGTCAAGTTTGTAATAGAGGAAACTTTTTTGGTGCTATAAAGAACCATTTTCAGAAAGAACCATCTACAGTACATTCCTTGTCAATCTGAAGAACCATTTCTTTAAAGAACCTTTTGGTTCTTTGATTGTTCATGGTTCTGTACAGAACCATTTTTCTTTACTAAAGAACCCTTGAAGAAGCATCTCTTTTAAGAGTGTAGATGCTGTTATATCTGTGCTAACATAAGACTAGAAATTGCATAAAGATGCTAATTGAAATTAGCATCTTTGTCAGCCTGGTAGTTTGTTAAGCAAAAAATGCTTATAAAACAAAGTTTTTGAAATTGTTTTAATATAAGAAATGTGATCACATACAGCTGAGTTCCATATTAATGCACCTACAATTGTTAACAGAGTAATTGAGAGTTAACAGAGTAATTGTTGCCTGTTGTGTTGCCTACCAACCATTGAATATTATTAATTATATTTCTTGGAGGAAGAATTGTTTGTTGTTATTAACTGTCATTAATAATCATTTACATACTTTTTGGGCACTGGTATGTTTTTTTTTCATTTTGTAAATTGTTGCCACACACCTAACCACATGCCTAACAACACCCGTAATCAAGGTACCATATAATACCTCATTGCGTATTAATTTACTGATTATATACATTTTTGAAATATTTTTTTAGAAACTTGCAAAGTCCATTTGCCATGGAAATATACTGACATTTAAAAGATGTTAAATGTTGAATAAATTATTGTCTCTCTATATAAACAACCTCTTCATATCTCAGTAGTTTCTAATAGTCACCAATGAGCTAAGATGAAAAAATAAAGGAGACATGATCTTTATTCTCCTACTGGTCAGATATTTCTCCACAGTAAAGTATCTCAATCATCTCAGCTGTCTCATCTTGAATTTTAGTGCTCACATTGTGCTCAGATTTGCAAAACCATGTTTTTTTTTTATTCTCATTTAGCGCTTTTCCACCAAAATATCTCTGGTTCTTGAACTGGTGCCGTTCGGGTTTATGAGAACCGCGGTGCTTTTCAATGAACCAGCCTGCGTTTCCACTAAGTTTTAGTTGAACCAAGGATACGTCACGGTGTACGTCATCAACAAAGCGGAATTATAAAGAAAGATGGCGGAGCACATCGACTACTTGCGAGCATTTGTGCTCTTGGTACAAATGTTTGTTTCACTTCACAAGTCAAATCTAGAGCCGGTACATTCCCTCGTCCAGCTCCACTGTGCGATAGCTCCTTTTTAGAATCTCTGTAGTCCTTTTTTAGCTTCTTTAGCTTATTTATCACTCGCTCTCTTGAACGAACAAAACCTGCCCGAGCTGAGCCACCAGCTCGCTGTAGAGTTTCTCCTTTCTAATACTCCCCTCAAGTTTCTCCTGAAACTCTGGAGAACACCAAATAGATAACAAAAACTGAGTTTCTTCAGTGGACCACTGTACAGTCGCCTCAGTGCGCAGGCGCGTTTGGTTCGCACTGAAAAACCAAGTATTTTATGGTTCCCGCTGCAAACGAACGTTCTTGGTTCGGGCCGGTATTTTTGTTGGTGGAAACGCGCCGAACGGTTCAAAATTAGGTTCTTGAACCAGAATGGTGCCGGTTCCGTGTTGGTGGAAAAGCGCTAATGATGAACTCAACAATTTCTCGTCCAAAATAAAGAGTCTTCTTAATTTGAATGTTTTTTATTTTAATTCCAAAATATCTTTTGCCTCCTTTTTTGTCTCAGGTTTTACTCCTAAGCAATTTTAGGAGAATCCCCATAAATTCCGCTGAGCCATCAAAGAGCAACATTTGAGCAATGAAACAATATGTGAGGAATAGTTTTAGAGGAAATGTATACTTTGCATCTGGCATCACAATGAAGGACTGACATTTGTCTCCATCACTGTCTGTGTGTGTGCTTGTATGTGTCTTTATCGGCCGTTTGTGAGAAATGCACCCTCCGGACGTTTATAAGGAAGGCAGACGAGACAGGATCAGGAATAGTGTGTTCATTTTATCGTGAAAGAGAAATCGATAGTGAAGTTTATGTGTCTGACATGTGGAGGCCTCATCGTTATTACACAGCTCACACCTGCTGCTTCCAGCACACCAGACTACACTACACTGCACTGCCCTGCACTACGGCCCTGTCCACTGAGAGCTTTATGAGTATGTACATTGTACTCATATATGCATGGATGTGTGTTCATAAGGATTGCCTAAGCAGTGCACACACGTTCAGTCTGGGACAGAATATTAGGCTTTCAGTGTGTGAATGGGTTTGCTGTGGTCCGTGTTGCAAAACGAGCTGTTTAGATAAGTGTGTGTCCGACTGCATGTTGAAGCCGGTCTGGTCTGGGAAACACTGATAAGCACTTTTCAGTGGAAAGTAAGTTACCGCAAGTTGGCTCAAGTGAAAAAGCAGCATGGGCAAGCTCTCTCTCTCTCTCTCTCTCTCTCTCTCTGTATATATATATATATCTCACATTATTATAATGTGTTGTTAATTTAAGTAATTCATGTGTAATTGTGTGAAATATTAAATACACACAGTATGTAAGCTCCCTGGATAAAAAAATTAGCCTTGCATTGCACGATGATGATCTGGCTATAATACCTATGGGTTGTGTGATGGGATTCATAGATAGGGAAGAGGTTGTATAGTGCAGTGAATGTCTTGTTCAGTGTAAATGGGAGCAAAACAGATGTTAAAGGAATATTTGCATATGGACGCCAAAAGGCCACAGTGTGAAGGAAGTAGCTGAATTTGCAGGCATAGTGAAATGTATGGTAATAGGGGTCTACCAGCAATGGTAAAGATCCCAGTATATAGGAAGTAAAATTATGGTTGAAAAATTAAACTAGACAGATGGGAAGTGTCCATATACTGTATATATTAGTTAATTAATATTAACCAGTCACTGACCAATGCTTACTAAAGGAAACATTACAGAATTAATTATGAGGGCAAATCTCTTTGTAATGTCATTTCTGTTAGCAAAGGACACACCAGCCAGCCAGCCAGACAGTCATTGTCCACTACACATGTCCACATGTCCATTTCTCTCGTACCTAGGAGTATTCCTTTTTGTGCTACAGCCAGCATCATTAAGGAAAGCATCTTTTACCTTTGGAGCACACCGGCCGAAGCTAATGTACTTGAGATCGACATCAAAGTGAATTGAGAGTATGAGCCTTCGCCAATAAACTTTTTGGCCTCCCATTACATTAGCATTATTTAAAAGGAGAGGAGAGTCTTTAATAAACTCTATTAATCTTGGTGAGAGAGGGAGTTCATTGGTGCGCCCTCCTCCCTCCGCTCTCCCAATCAATCAACCCGGCCCTGTTAATGTATTCATGGGAAAGGCAAGGCAGGACTTGTTTGACAGAGTTCCAAGAAAAGAAGAATTTATTAAGTCTCCACCTCGGGTGCAGCCGAGCCAGAGAACCTTTCACCAGTTGCACAATCAATATAGAGCCCCGGAATATATGATCCATAATTATATGGCCAAAAATTGAACAATATATCTGATGTCATGACAAGGGTTGAATAGAATGATGGGAGTAAGTCAACGTACTTCAATCGCTGTATTATGGTGGGAGCTCCGGAAGGATGAAGGCAGTTTGGCATGTTGGGTATAAAAATAGTTTCATTGACATTTTTTATTTACACTATTTCCTCTTATATCATATTTGCTTGTGTGAAGTTCACTTCTTTTGTAATGAAGTTTATGAAAATAATGTAGCTAAAAAGGGAAGGCCATCCACTGTGCAAAAATCATGCATATGCAAACCTAAGCCTTGTTAATCTGTTAAATAATCTCCAACAGACTTCCTTATATTATACCTGACACCACATTGTCCTATTTGCTATAAAATTATTCAGGATCACTCTATTATTTTCAATGCAACATATGTATCCACTTATCCAATACTTATCCAGTCTGTACAATGCTATTTGTTTGGGAATTTGCTTCATACAGTAATTCCATGCAGAAATAAAGAAACAGTCTGGACATGCTGTGACAGATCAAGAACTTTTCGAGTATGAAACAAATTGTGTAAATTGCATTTTACATTAATCCTTCTGATTTTTGGCAAAGTGTACTAATTGTAGATCATCATGATGAGGATGTGTTCTGTCTATAGTGTTGTTGTGTGGTTGCTCAGCACCATTGGGAGGAAACTTTGTCTTTCTCATGAGATCACAGCAAACCCAGAAGAGTGAAACTGACATTAATTCTCATGCAGAAGAGAAATTCTGTGTTACACCACTGACTGATGTCTGAGAGTGAGAGAGACTTTCTGGGAGCTTCCTTGAAGAATGCCAGGGCGCTATTTTTCCTCATTGGACAGGTTCAGTGATACCCAAGTGGTCAGAAGCATCAGGTTTCAATTTGACATCTACTACCACAAGGCTTCAGCACTTTCCATATCTTCAACCAGTTCAGAAACTGGAAGAGTGGTTCTCAACTGTATTAATCTCTCCATATTTGTGGCATGGTGACATCTGTTTTTGACCTCAAATTCCAAAGTGTTCAACCCAACTCTGTTGATCTTCTCTACTCTGGTTTCTGATACCCAATTTGTCGGAGGCAGCAGGGTCAAATTTGAAGTATGATCACAAACTCTTCCAAAAAGTTTAACCAAAGATAGTTTTCCTGTTGGACAAGTTTAAAACCACATGGTAGAATACATCAGATTGCAGTTTGACATCTAAAATGACAAAGCTTTCCCAGTTTCCATGGTCCCATTTCATCAAATCTTAAGTTATATTCATTTCTGCAAATTTGGCGTAGTCTGCACTCGTCCCCACATTCCAAGTGTTCAGCCCAACACAGTTGATCCTTTAGCCTCTGAGTTCTTCTATTCAGTCCCTCTTACCAGACAGCCGTTTCCACATTAAGCAGAAGAAAGGAGAACATATGGACAGTGGGACAGGATCATGTCAGAGAGCAGAGTGGAGAGAAAGGCCCGGAAAAATAAAGAGACCAGAGACCAGAGCGATCAGCTTCAAAGCGCCATTTCCATAATTGCCCTGTAAGTCGGCCGTGATGAGCTGAAGGGATGGAGAAAAGCGCAATCTTTCAGTTGGATGAACGGCAAAGGCTCTCACCTCCTCTCCCTCCCTCTCTTTCTCCCAGCTCGCACCCCTTCTTTTTCTGCCCCCACACCCCCTTTTCTACCCCCACTTGTTGCCTTTCGAGAGGCCAGTAAAAGAATTCCTCTCTCTAAACTAGGTCAACAATAGGCATGAAATCAGCAGGCCCACACAGCTCCTCCCCCTGCCCCAGAGAATGTCACTCTTCTGGGCTTTTTTGTCACCAGTCTGCCCAGTCAGCCTGGAGGACAACCAGTACACATAAACAGAAAAAAAAAAACACGGATCTGCAGTTCACATGCCCATTTTCCTGTCATTTCCCAATCACAGAGTTCCTTTTCATTAAAACTTGGCATCTTAGTGTTTTCTAATTTTTGTTTATCTACTTTTTTGTTTTGCATTTCAAAGTATTTACTGTTTACGGATATTTCCAGATGACTGGCCCAACAGAAATGGAATAAAATCTCATAACACTGTAGTTAATACATTTGAATGTTTGTACGTTAAAATGTTTGACATTCTCCTGTAAAGTTGCCATTTCAGACACACAGTATGTGGTTTTGAATGCATGCGAAATGTTTAAAGTCTTAAAATGGTCGCTATAGGGCAGTGGAGATATACAACAAATATCAATGTGCAACATAAACGTATTTTGTCGCTGGCAGTGTTTGGTTGATTTCCTGGTGCATTTCTGAGGGTTTTCGGAAGAAAAGTAATCCGTGACTTTAGCAGGCCTGGGCTGAGAGAAGGCGCAAGCTTTCCTCTGTTGGTGTAAAACATGATTTGGGGGTAAATGTGGATATCTGGCCTGTGTGGAAGTGCAGGAGCAGTTTGGATGGCCTGCAGCTTCAGCCATAGTGACAGCGTGGAACATGTGTTTACTAATCCAGGCCTGGTTCTCTGCGCACCCTCGCAGGTCACCAAACATGCTGGGCTTGCTTGTGAAAAGAGCAACGTGTGTGTGTGTGTGTGTGTGTGTGTGTGTGCTTGTGTGTGTGTGAGACTAACAATCAGCAGCCCCTCATAAAAGGATTAGTGACCTCCGCAAAAGAGTGCAGGGCTCTTCAAAGTCTCAGCAGGGCCACAATAGCTCTGACATTTGTCCGTCCTGGGATGGGGGCCGCGAGTGGCGGGACAGGGGCCCGCTCTACTGCTCTCTGACAGTGAGGGGAGGACAGGAGGACAACCTCCTTTTCACAGCTCACCTCTGGCCCCTTCCAAACGGGACCGCCACACTGCTTATGTACTCCTCCATTTTTCCCCATTCATCTGCAGGGCTGCTGATGGCTCCATTGGCTCAACAATCTCTCTCACTCTCTCTCTCTCGCAGGGTCGCCCCTCGCTGTCCTCCGTCCCCACGTCAATGGCGGGCCAGAAAGATAGATTAGATTTCACTTTAATGATTCTGTGTCGCTGCACTTTTTTTTTCTTATCCCATCCAAATTGGTATTTAACAATGCATTCTTCCTGAAGCGCGGCGTAGCTATGGACCTCTGCCATTGATGTGCCTGCAGAGTGGTGCTCACAGATAAAAAGCTTTAGTGCTGCCTTATAGACTGAATTGCCATTTGCTTGGAGAGTGTCAATAAGCTCTGGCTTTCCCACAGCTACTCTGATGCTCAGTATGTAATGTTTCATTTAAAATAAAATACAAATTGCTTGGTTTATAGATATCATTGCCTTAATACACAATTGCTTTTAGCCAATGGATGGGTAGGTGTCTATATGCATTGGTGAGATATGTAGGTCTCTATGGTTTGTGGCCTGTTGTTTGTGTGGTGTATATATATTGTGTGTGCATTTGTAGCGTGTAGGTCAGGGGAGGGGGGTTGGGGGCACATAGGTGTCTATTGTGCCTGTGTGTTCTCTCTCCTTTTCCTATCCATCTCCCCAGTGAGTTCCCCCATGTGTATTTAACAGAAAAGGCTGTTCTCTGCTGGAGTGCTAAGCACGGCTGGGAGCGCTTGAAGGAAAAAGAGGAGTCTGTCGATTATTGCTCATTAAGCACAAGGACATCTACTTAATGCGGGATAAACGAGTGGGACCGTACGCCCTACCACCGGTGGCCTCCATCTATAGCTCAGAGCACAGTGGCCATTAATGTACTCTGTTGAAGAGACTGGACTCATAGGGACAGATCATGATGAAGCATGTTTCTAGTAAAGCATATCAATCCTTCACTACTTCACACCATGACTGTTCTTGGCATAATGAAGGGGCTACAAAAATGCCCACTTCAAGTCACTATGGTGCCCCCTTAAAAGAAAATATACAGCATATTCAGTCATTTATTACTGATAGGATTCATCTTTCAAGAACAATAAAGGAAACTATAAACACTAAGAACTTTTAGGACCATGTATGCTGTAATGTCAGTATGATATTTCATCACTGATTATCCTGAGATATTTTTGATTGATATTTTAAATCAGCTTAGTCTTTATATGTGTCTGTGAGAACTTAAATACATTATATTGAATGTTATTAACGACTGGATCAAGCTATTATGGACCATCAAGTCAAGTGGAAGCACTTTTTTTCCAGCTTTAACTGAAGCTTCCTAGTAATCTTTCCAACTGAGCCAACCAAAACACTGTAGGCGTATTTATTCTTTTATTAAAACACATGTTTATCATTCCGAGCTTATAACTCACTTGTAACAAATGACAATATAAAACACTGTCCTAATATAACTGACTTCATTTAATTATAACAACAAGCATAAACAGTAAGGGCTCCTTTCTAAGACATCCATTAAACCAGGGTTTAGACATGCCAGATGGGTTTAAACATCAGGTTTAATGTAGATTTTAGGTGTAATCTTTGTCTGGGGAACTGGCCTTGACTCATACATTTATACTATATCAGATATTTTTATAGAAAGAAGGGCATTTGCATGTTAAAGTTGCTCATGTATTGTAACTGAATGTCCAGCTCTCTGGGCTTTAGCGCGCTCCGCTCTCAACATGCTCTTCTGAGTCACCTGCGGCGCGTGCGCGACCAGGGCTGGACAGCAACAGCGAGGAAAAAACAGCAACAGCGTCAATCCGGGTACTAATTCACAGCATGTGGGCAACAAGGAGCTGGTGTTAAGCAGGGGTATCCTTTAAACTGATAAGCTAGTAATGCTATTATTATTATTATTATTATTATTATTATTACAAAATGTGACCCAATGCTCCAATATATATCAATTTCAGCCCTTAGAAAAAAACTAGTAATATTATTACAGAATCAAAATTTCTATAGTAATTGAAATTTGTATTAAAATAAGTAATATTTTCTCCTAATTTAGTATTCCTAGTCTTACATTATCATCAAGTCTTCTTCAGTGACTGTCCTGATTTATTATAATAAGATTTCTGTATAAATACTGCTGCTTTATTTTATATGAAAATAAGACATTTTAGACCCCTTTTTGCACAATTAGACGCTGGTTTTTATTAAATATAGTTAACAGTGGGTATCGTGCTTAACCTGTAAGCAGAAACAAGTACAAAAGAAAGTAGGAGCTGGGAATGCATTTAGAAAGCTCAGATCTGTGGTGAAGAAGAGCTAGAGGACATGCTGTCTGCAGTGTAAATGGAAATGATGGCGTCAAACTGGAACCGCATTTCTCCACAATATCACAATTAGCTTATAAAATGTAGCTTTAAATATTTATAGGTGGTATTATATTTAACAGTAAATGTTTATTTCCAAAAAAGTAGAAAATAATTATTTAAATGCTGGTTAATATATATATATATATATATATATATATATATATATATATATTCCACAAATGTTATTTCATTGATTATTTCACTATTTCATGAACCTTTGACATCTCCATCAGCGCTTCCACAACAAAGCTACAAATCAAGCTGGTAAATACTTTTAAAACTAAAGTGTTTGGAATAAACCGCCTTGCTTGTTATCAGTCTCCTCTATGCTGTGTTTTCACCTATAAGGATTAAATAAAAAGAAGGTCAAAGCAGGATCCTGAGAACGCAGATGGGTGAAGACTGAGCAGACTGTAGAGGGAGCTCCAGCTCCAACTTTGCCAAAGTTTCTCAGGGCCTAGAACAAAGCTGCTGCCATGCAAATGTTCTTGGAGGGGGGAAAACAAACATAAATAAATGATTCTCACTGTATCTGAGGCATATGGCAAGCAGCTCCACTTCACTGTCTTAGAATTAATTCTACAGTTTTTTTAAACAAAACATAAGAAAAACTCATTTAAAGGTTTTTTATTATTATTTTCAAATTTTCCAAAAATGCTGGTTCTTGTCGTTGTAGGCGATTTCAGGCCAAAGTAAATGAAATAATTCTACATTTTTATTGGCTGTTCCGCCTCACTGAAGATAATCCTCATCCATTAATGGCCAAATGTGCGATTCAAGAAGCAGCTAATTACAGTTAAAACCCTGCAAAAGCAAAAACGCCTCAAATAAAATCCAAAGCCCATAACCTCCAGTGAACTTCTCCCCTAAACTTCAGCTCTACTCTAACATCTCCCAACATCTCCCAAACGTCCACCCTTCCACCAATGAACACGGCACTGCTGTACGTTGCAGCGGATCATTTATTAGCCAAAATATATACTTTCTTGTACAATTTTGGATCACAAGTATGTACATTTTCCTTTACGTTATATATACAAAACAATTTCAACATTAAATCCTCACAGAACTTACAAAAACCAAAGAAAAAAGAAGAAAAATAATAATAAAGAGCTCACAGACTACAGTTTCTTACAGCATTGCATTAGCAATTATACACAAGACATGCTTACAAGGTAAGTATACAGGAGGACTGTTCTTCCGGGTTTTTATTTTATTTTTTAAACATTCCTTAAAACAGGTTAAAATGGAAATTTATAAAAGACAAAAAAAGAGTCCAGGAGGAGAAGGAAAGGACTGATAATACCATGGCAGCTTCGAGTTGCTTCTGAGGCCTACGGGAGACATGGGAAATGAACAATAAAGGGTTTTGGGAATAAGGGCTGGAAGATTCGAATTAAAATATAAAACTTAATTGTGCGAGCACGGTGAGGGGGATCGTGTTATTCGTTTGAATTATTGCCAAACGACGCGTTTGAGAAGATTACGGCTGTGACAAATTCACATTAAACTGCAGACACAAAAGTCAAAGCCCACAATTGAGCAATTGAGAAATGAGTGAAAAATTAGCAAAACAGCACGTGAGACTATATATATATATATATATATATATATATATATATATATATATATATATATATATATATATATATATATCGTCTTGCATGCTAATTTCCTAAAATAATAATTGTTTGAAGCAGGTTAACATGGCATCACCCACGTAAACAAGTTCTGATCTTACCGTCTGTGAATAGGGTGGAAAGGTATTTGTTCTGTTTTGAACTTTTTCTCTGCTTCCAAGGCACTAGATCTTTCTGAAATCATAACAGTAATCATTTTGGAGGCCTTTTATAACAGCTAAAGTCTAAAGCCAGCCAGCATCGCTGTGTTCCAGAAACGCAAACACCCTTTCACATCATCCAGAAATACAACAAATGACAAAAGAAAGCCTTTTTAATTGTTTTTTTTCTCCCTCTCCAAAACGAGCATGCTCCTGTTTCTGACAGACCTCATGCCACATCTGAAGTGTTTAATGAAGCCACTGAAAGTAGGGGTTGGATGAGAAATACGCGCGTTAGCACTACTGAAAAGAAAAGCAGTGTTGTTAATAAGCCGAGTCTCCGGACAGTCTCAGTGAGGGTGGCAGGTACCTGTGGCCGCAGTCTCTGAGCTGGGACTTCTCCGCTCCTCCACTTGCCTGTTGGAGTACAGAGCCAGGCCGTTGGCCGAAGCCTGGTTGGCCAGTCCCAGATAATGGTTCGAGTTCAGTAAAGCGAGCTGGTGCGCGGAAAACGCCCGGTTCGCCCAGTTCTGAATTTTCCCAACGGGACACGAGATGAGTCTGTGAGGTGGGACGATAGTCTGGGCTCCGGGCCCGGACGGGTTCCCGTTCATTATAGGAGATTTGCGTGGATTGTCCGGGGTCGTTGCCGTCTCGGCCAGAGACCAGATTTTGGGTTTCTGGACCGGGGCCGGGTTGTTTTCATTGGGGGGAGAGTTAGAGACCTGGTTGAGTTTGATCTGCTCGCTGTTGGGCGCTTGCGTTTTCAGTTCTAGAGCGTGATGGAGGTGGTGATGATGGAGATGATGGTGATGGTGCTGGAAGTGCTCCGCCCGGTCCATGTGCACCTCTTTGCCATCTTTGACTACAGCTTTCAAAAACTTTTGTTCCGGCCCGTGTAAATCCTCATAACCGTCGGAGATTTCCGAGTCGCAGCTGCCGTCCAGTTTCAAGTCTGAGTGCAGCTCGTCCTGCTCGTCCAGGTCGTCCTTGCTCTCGATGTTCTCCGTGTCGATGTTCTCCAGGTCGATTTCTTCCTCGTCCTCGCGCTTGTCCCCGTCCTCTCCCTCGTGGTCGCTGCCGTACACGTTCCCGTCTTCGTCCGTGCGGTTCCGGGGCGCCCATGTCATTTTGTTCTCTTTCTTCAGCCTCCTTCTGGCGTTGGCGAACCAGGTGGATACCTGGGTGAGGGTCATCTTGGTGATGATGGCCAGCATGATCTTCTCGCCTTTAGTGGGGTACGGGTTCTTCCGGTGCTCGCTGAGCCAGGCCTTCAGCGTGCTCGTGCTCTCCCGGGTGGCGTTCTTGGGTCTGGACGGGTCACCAAACTGGTACTGGCCATAGGGGTAAAAAGCAGGGTGATGAGTGGCAAATGCTGGGTGCTGGACACCTGGACTGTCTTTTAGCTCATATTGAGCTCCCTGGAAGAGAAAACCAAAATGTAAACAACACTTCCAGAAAAGTGGACATTTATTCGATTAGAGAATTATAAATCTAAATAATGTGTATGCAAACCGGAAATAAACACACATTCAAGATGAAAAATTAAGAGAATTGAGCCATTGTGTTTTCTTAATATACATAATTGTATCAGTTAAAAACAAAGTATTGTGTTCAGGTTTCAAGTAAATATTCATGTTCTGACTTCAGTAACACTGCCTGCTTGTCTTATTCATTATGCCCTCACGTATTCGTGGCTTTCCAGTCTAAATAGTCAGTGCTGGAATCGTCCTGTTAGTTAATTTGTTACTTTTTTCGGCCCATTTTGTATTTACCAAACGGAGTCAACAGCAAAGTTCACGGCTGGCTTGCAAAACCAGACTCCCCGATATGGCTTTGGATCTTTCAGCCTGAGCGTGTGTTTGGTAGAAGTAAACAGTTGTGAGAGAGAAGAACTCACCAGCTGGTTGAAGATGGACAGCTCGTTGGAGTAAGGCAGGAAAGCTCCGTAGGTCTGCGCGGCGGTGAAAGGGGATCCGTACATGGAGGAGAGCACGCTGGAGAGCGCGCCGGACGGGCTGAGCTCAGGCCCGCTGCGCCCGCCGCTCATGCCCTGCCTCTCCTGCGGGTATATCGGCCGGATGTACTGATATCCCAGCTGCGGGAAAGACATCGCGGTGGGGGGGAAAGGGAAGAAGGAGAAAGAGGGACAAAAACACACACGGAAGGTTTCTGCTGCGATTCACAACAAAAGCGGCGAGTCGCCCCTTCTGCGATATCCACTTTACAGCGACGCCGAGTGCAAAGACAAGTCTGTATTTCCTCCACAACGAGCGAGTGTAAACGATCCGAGCTCGCGCTCTCCCCTCCCTCGCTCCCCTATTGATCTGAATGGACTAAGGTCAGGTCCTTACAGATTGCCTTAGATTATTGGGACTCCTTGCTCTGATTGACATTTCTAGTCGCTCAGAAGCTCCTCCTTTTTCTCAAGGCTCACTCCCCAATCTCTCTCTCTCTCTCTCTCTCTCTCGCTCTCTCTCTCTCTCGCTTGCTTTTTTTCCTCTGGACAAGCGCGCGCTCTGACGTCGCGATCTCTTATTTGAAAGACTTTCCAATCTCATTTTATGGCTCGCCAATCATTTCGTTTGGTGTCCGGCGTCCCCCCCCCCTCATCTGGCGCTAATTCTCATTTCGTGGTCATCCGCACGGACGGTAAATATTTCAGCCATTAACTTCACGCGCGCTCTTTATGCGGGCTGAGCTTGTAGGTCTGAAGAGCTGGAGAGGCGAACTTGGCAAACTTCACTGTTTTGGGACTTTCAGACGCGTAGAAAATCACCATCCACTATATATATATAAACACAGAGAGAGAGAGAGAGAGAGAGAGAGAGAGAGAGACATGGCTCTTGACTACCGTTTTTAGCAGCTATAGTATACAGCAGACTCCTTTCATTTGAGAGTTGACTTCAAACAGTGAGTTTACAAGAGTGGAGAAGTCCACCGATTAACCACACACACACACACACACACACACACACACACTGTTGTGCATATGACCCTGAGTATTTTGTGTATATTTTTAATAAGAAAAAAATTACTACAAATTATGACGTCATATATATATATATATATATATATATATATATATATATATATATATATATATATATATATATATATATATATATTTTTTTTTTATGTAAGGCTTTATTCTAATTATGCTTACAGACACTGTACATTTATAAGTGAACCTTTCCTGAAAAACAGTCATAAGTAAAAACATATTTCATCTGATTAAGATGCTGGATTGTCCTACATAAACAGCGCCAAATCTCCATGAGATGGAGTTGATAGCCCCTCAAACCAGCTGTAAATAAAACGGATTAAAGAAGAAACAACGGCGTCAGAATTGAAATTCCTTGAACCAATATGTGGAAATATGTCCTGAACACATCCTTAATCGTTTTACATTTGGACTTTAGATCATCATATGTGTGTTAATCCATGCGCAACAAGGGCAGAGCGGAGGGCTCCTCTGTTTCTCCCTTTATTTCAATACAGGACACAGGAGCTAAAGTCTCAATTCAGTAATAACATCAAGATTAGAAGCCTATCAGCCTCTGCTGGGACTTAGTGCTGCCGGGCTTTTCCAAGAACTTCAATAAACTGCTTCAATCTGCTTTTGGGCTGATAGTTATTACTGTTTAGCCATTAGTGTGTAGCCTCAGCCAGAGCCAAGCAGCTCCAGCTTTCTCGCGTCTTCTTCAGGACGTCCTGCCATGTTGACGTGCGCCACTCCGGGATTAAAGGAGGAGGAGGTGGAGGAGAAGGAGGAGGAGGGGGGGTTATTCATTAAACCAGCGGCACGATGCCGTCCGGACTGGGCTGATAATAACTACACAGCCGTCAATATCACTGACACGGACCTGCAGAGCTAACAAGAGCTCTCGGGCGCCCGGGCTGACCCCGCAGCACTGCGCCATCTGGGACGAGGCGGAGCAGGAGTTCAGCTTTAAAGCGCAAATTCAGCCGCGCTCGTGCGCAGTTATTATACACTCATTACACCGAGAGCAGCTCTGCGAAATCAACAGAGGCTGATGTTGTTGGGTGTGTGAGCTCGTGGGTGATCTGCGCCCAGTGTGTGTGTGTGTGTGTGTGTGTGTGCCCGCCCGGAGGCGCCCTCAGCACGGATGGACACGTGTCCTGTCCCCGGGACCTGTCAGGGCCTGAAGGGTCGCCTCTGATTTATTGGCCCAATCAAACACACACGCAGCAGCTTAACGCTTTCACACCAAGCCGAGAGAGCGAGAGAGAGAGAGAGAGAGAGAGAGAGA
>BRDA01011786.1:1458-18456 GCA_036984385.1 Crenuchus spilurus
CTTTGTGTCTAAATATTATTGAGCCACTTTGGGGTGTTTTGGAGGAGCGAGTCAGGAAACGATTTCCTCCACCAGCATCACGTAGTGACCTGACCACTATCCTGCAAGAAGAATGGCTTAAAATCCCTCTGACCACTGTGCAGGACTTGTATATGTCATTCCCAAGACGCATTGACCTTGTATTGGCTGCAAAAGGAGGCCCTACACCTACTAATCAATTATTGTGGTCTAAAACCAGCTGTTTCACTTTCATTGTCCAACCCCTGTAGCTAACATTACCTAAGTATGCAAGCAATGTAAGAAGGGGTGTTAAGAACAGTACCTAACACTAAAAATATACACTCTTTGGACACTTCATTAGGTACACACAGCTTGTATCTACACTCACTGTCTATTTCAGCTCCACTGATCATACAGGTGCAGTTTGTAGTTCTACAATTACAGACTGTAGTTCATCTGTTTCTCTGTAGACTTTATTACACTGTTCTACAAGGATCAGGACCCCCACAGAGCAGGAGGATCATTCTCAGTGACACTGATGTGGGGTGTCTACAAGACCAACAAGGTAGGTGTGTCTAATATGAGCTCTGATGTGTCTGATCACTCAATCTTAGAATCAATCTTTAGCTCTTCAGCTCTGAAGTGACCAGAGACCCTCTAAAAGTGAACAAACATATTGATACTTCAGTACTGCAGGTGACGCTACCACTATGACCCGAGGATCATGAGTTTGAATCCCGGTCATGCTGTTTGCCATCAACAGCCGGGGCCCAAGAGAGCAAAAAATTGTCAGTGCTCTCTCTGGGCGGGTAGATGGTGCTCTCACTCTCTCTATCACTCTCACATTGCAATATCTGCTGGCTCAGGTGTCTACTGATTGGTCCAATTGGAGCTGGGGACCCTGTGTGCCTTCCTCCAAGCGTGTTAGGCTCTCCATTGATGGTGTATCAGTGGTGGTTCGAAAAGAAGCGGTGGCTGCATCACACGCAACGGAGGAGGCTTATGCTTGCCTGCACCCTCCTAGAGTCAGGGACATTGCAAAGTGATGGGGAGAGGCCTAACGGAGGGGATGGGCTAATTGGCTACTACTACATTGGGAAGGGGATAAAAATTGGCAAAGACCTAGAAATAAACTATATAAAAAAAAAAAAAAGTATCATGCACAACTTTAATACACATAAAGTCACATATTTCAAGCCTGTTTTGTTTTAATTTTTGTTTTGTTTGTTATAATCCTAAAGCTTGTGAGTTTAAAACATTTGTTAGTAATGTAGGCACTATGGGAAAGCTTGTCAGTAGATGGAAGCATGAAGTGCTGTAAAAACTAGGCTGTGTTAGCTCTAGACTTGATAAAAACACAGTGGACCCACAGCAGCAGCCCAAACCATCACAGACTGCAGAACCTGCACACTGGAATTCAGACACCTTGTACAGGGGTAACCCTACTTACAAGTTTAATCCGTGCAGGAGCCGAGCTCGTTAGCTGGTTTGCTCGTTAGCTGGTTTGCTCGTTAGCTGGATGTATTTTCCCCATAAGAATACATGTAAAACTGATTAATCCGTGTCAGCCGGCCAATATACAGTATACTTTAATATGCTAAATCATGTGTTTATATGGGTTTTTAAAACATAAACGAGACGACGGTGCTCGTGTAGGCTGGCGGCTAAGGAGGACAGCAGGACGGGCGTACGTGTATGGCATGGTTACACTTATCATATGAAAAGTAAAAGTAAAATGTATCTAACTTTCTTGTTCACTACCTTTTGCTGTCTTAGTGAAACTTTCACTAGCACTTTCACTGGACAGCGGTCAAAGGTAATGACTGACCTCTTCTTCTACGCTAGCATCTAGGGGATGCTACAACCGCCGCGCCCCTAGTGGTTGGCATACTTGAACAAATTTACGTTACTCGTTACTTGGAATTTTATTCATTACCTGGAACAAAAGTATTCCAAGATCTCGACTCGTTACCTGGAATTTTCGTTAGTAGGGATGCTTGTAAGTAGGGTTACCACTGTATTGTGTGTCTCTCCACTCTTCCTCCAGACTCTAGCAGCTGATTTAGTAATGAAATGTAAAAATTGTCTGTGTAATGGATATTTACCTTTAAGAATTTAATTATGAACACAAACTTTAAAAAATCTTTATATTCTCATTGTCTGACTGTGTGACTTTGTCTGACTTTGCCTGATTGTCTAGTCTATGTGCTGTTATGAAAGGGGGACATTCAGAAGTGTGAGATGCTCTTTAATTTTAACATGTAGCTGGATTTTCAAAGTCATGTACAGTATGTGCAGCCTTAGACTGATTGTCTCTTGTTTCTGCTGTTTTTTTTTGGGTTAATATGCCTGATTGAAGTCTTAACCTCGTTCACAAGACTCTCCAACAGGGCAAATCTAATCAAAAATAGTGGACGACTAGTTTGAGGTACATGGAGTTCAACTAAAATAAGACTTCATTTACCAAACATGTACCGACTGATTACAAGTGAATGAAATACTGGTCTAAACAGGTGTGTTCAAGCAGGAAAGACACAATATGTAGACTTCACACTGGCCTTGGTCTTCAGTTTTGGATGTTATTGAGTTTTCATGGTGTTAAGTTTGCTGATATACAGTACATTGATGTAATGTTGGTGTAAATAACACCTGTACTGTAGAAGCAAAGTTAGAAACATTGAGATCAATTCCAGTCATATGTTTCCTCTTATTAAAGCTTTACACTTACGATGCCTGGCTGTATTATTGTAGGATAATCCCTTTATGTGGTTTATGTGCTCAGTACAGTCGAATGTGAATGCATGATCAGAATCAGGTCACTTCCACCTGTATGTGTGTGCATGCCTGTAGTCCCAGGAGCGTCATATAGGTTATTTCTGTTATTGTGTGCTACTTTAAGTACTTTACAGGTACATCAAAGACTGTAGTCAGGTGATTTTTAGAGTACACCACTTGTGGCTGTTCTCCAGCAGGTGTCACCAAAGTATCAGCATTTCATGTTGTTTTCTTTCTGCCTCCCTAAAGGCTTACTGCTATAAATTTGGGAAACTCATCCTCTTCTCTAGAGTCAATGAGACCCAAATAATGACCCCCTTTGTTTCAGACACTGATTAAATATGAAAAACTAATAGTATTTAACCATATTATTTATTTCTAATGCCACATGTCCATAAGGTAAAACAGGTAAAAGCAAAGCATTTGTTGAAGCGTTTGTTTGCAAAAAAATGATTTTGGATATTCTCCCAAATGACACTTTTAAAGTAAAAAAGTATAGTAAGTAAAAGGAAAAATCTTACTTTGCTTTTAAATTCAAGTTTGTTTTCTTAATAATAATAAATAATAATACGTTACACTTATATAGCGCCTTTCACAGACCCAAGGATGCTTTACAATCAGTCTTTTCATTTATATACAGTACAATACATAATGAAATGAAACAATGTTTCTCCAGAAAAAGGTGCAACACAACATATTTTATCAACAATTGTTACATAAAATAAACATTTAATAGTGCAGGACCTACAGTGGCGCTTGACAGTTTGTGAACGCTTTAGAATGTTCAAAATTTCTGCATAAATATTACCTAAAACAGTCCAAAAAATTATCCAATATGACATATTTGTGAGAGACAAAAGTATGTGAACCTCTAGGATTAGCAGTTAATTTGAAGGTGAAATTAGAGTCAGGTGTTTTCAATCAGTGGGATGACAATCAGGTGCGTGTGTGCACCCTGTTTTATTTAAAGAACAGGGATCTATTCACATGTTTGTGGAAATGTATGATGGCACAAACAAAGGAGATTTCTGAGGAGCTCAGAAAAAGAGTTGTTGATGCTCATCAGGCTGGAAAACGTCACAAAACCATCTCTAAAGACTCCACCAATCCACAGTCAGACAGATTGTGTACAAATTCAAGACCATTGTTACCTCCTCAGGAGGGGTCGACCAAACAAAGATCACTCCAAGAGCAAGGCGTGTAATAGTCAGCGAGGTCACAAAGGACACCAGGGTAACTTCTAAGCACCTGAAGGCCTCTCTCACATTGGCTAATGTTAATGTTCATGAGTCCACCATCAGGAGAACACTGAACCACAATAGTGTGCATGGCAGGGTTGTAAGGAGAAAGCCACTGCTCTCCAAAAAGAACATTACTGCTCATCTGCAGTTTACTAAAGATCACGTGGACAAGCCAGAAGACTATTAGAAGAATGTTTTGGAGGAGACCAAAACAGAACTTTTGGGTTTAAATGAAAAGTGTTTTGTTTGGAGAAATGAAAACACTGCATTCCAGCATAAGAACCTTATCTCATCTGTGAAACATGGTTGTGGTAGTATCCGGTTTGGGCCTGTTTTGCAACATCTGGGTCAGGACAGTTTGCCATCATTGATGAACAATGAATTGTGAATTATATCAGAGAATTCTAAAGAAAATGTCAGGACATCTGTCCATGAACTGAGTCTCAAGAGAAGGTGGGTCAGGCAGATACTGAAAGTAAAGGTTCACATACTTTTGAAAATCTATGATGTTTTAAGTAATATTTATGCAGAAAAAAAAATTCTAAAGTGCTCACAGACTTTCAAGCACCACGGTAAGAGATCTTCAGTTTGGTTATCTGGGCTCCTTGTGAAAGGAAGTTTTGAAGTATTTATTGTTTTTTGATCTCCAATATTTCCATTATATTTTCCTGGTACAAAACTGATTTGCCATTGTCTTCAGTGTTGATGTTGTTACTGTCATATTTGTGAATGCCCACTTCTGACACCAATCTATGTTACTGGTGCGATATATAGTTAGTTTATTCTGGCACCTCTGCTAAGTCCTTTAATCCTGAGGGTCTTTACCTGGAGGTTTATTGTCTACACAGCATGTTCAGATCATTTATGCAGACACCATGCATAAAAAGGTTAAAGGACTATATAAAGCAGTGTTACTGTTGCTGTAGTGTAGTGTTTCCTGTTCTAACAGACCTGATTCAACTCATCAGATCTTTATCAGGCCATTCCTGCAATTCGACTGGGTGTGCTATTCCAGCTGAACTCTGAACCCTCTGAACCTGTCCAGTGAGGAATTTGACCCCACCCTCCGACACACACACACACACACACACACACACACACACACTTATCTATTACTGAAGCTAAATCATTCTCTACCTCCAGTCTAAAGATAACCTTAAAGGAATGCTTTACCCACAAGTCATATTTACTCAATTTTTCCAGTTAGTCAATCAGTCAAGACTTGTTTGGCATCTGAACAACTTACATTAGTATGGGAGCTGCATCACTCTTAGAAAAAAGGGTTCTATATAATACAAAAAACAATCATTCTTATCGTAGTGAAACTTCATACTATACAGAACACTTAAATAATTTTTTTTACAGAACCTTTATGGTGCTATGAAGAAAGATGTTTTGTTTTATTCTGTTGTATTTTGTCCTTTTCTAAATTTAATAGACGATTACTTAAAAAAAAAAGTATATATATATATATATATATATATATATATATATATATATATATATATATATATATATATATATGGCACATATGAATGGTAACCAAATACCGGCAATTAAAAAAATTAAACTAATTTAAACAAGTCAGTACATCAAAATGAAATTTGTAGGGATGTTAAAATTTATTATTATTATTATTATTATTATTATTATTATTATTATTATTATTATTATTGTTATTGTTGTTGTTGTTCTTGTTGTTATTATTATTATTATTATTATTATTATTAATGCTGTTGAACTGAGTCCACAGCTAAATTTGGTCAGCACCCTGGTATAACTTGAATAAGAACCTCTTCCTGAGCTGCAAAGGACCCTTAAAGCATTCAGAAGGTTCTTTGTGTGTACATGGTTCTCTATGGAACCAGTGTTTTTAAGACCCCTTTTTTAAGAGTGAAGGTTAACATTGCTAACACTAGAGCTCAGTAGTCACCTAGAACAGCCACATTGTTTCCATCATACACTCCCATCCAAAAGTATTAGAACAGTGAGGCCAATCTCTTTATTTTTGTTCATTAAAAGATGAAGATGAGACAAAAGATCAACATTTCAGTTTTATTTGATCAGGTAGGACCAAAGGAAACAACAGACACATTGTACATGCTGTAAAGAAAGACCTTAAAATACCTTTTAGTGACATCAGCAACAACCTCCAGAGGGCCAGAGTGAAGGTATCACAGAATGCTCCATGAACAAAAGCACAGAAGCTTCACCAGAAGATGCAAACTGCTAATTAGTCAAAAGAACAGGAAGTTCAGGCTGGAATTTGCCAAAAAGTACAAAGACAAGCTTCAGAACGTTTGGAGAAAGAAAGCATCTGCTCATGATTCCAAACATACTAGTTCATCTGTGAAACACAGTGTAGGTAATGTCATGGCTTGTGTTTCCATGGCTTCTTCTAGGATGGGCTCATTAATCTTCACTGATGATGTCATACATGATGACAGCAGTACAATGAACTCAGATGTGTACAGAAACATTTTGTCTTTCAATTTATAAAAGTTGCAAATAATCAGATTGGGAGATCCTTCATCATGCAGCAAGATAATGACCTAAAACACACTCCCAGCTAACACAAGAACGTTGCAAGAACATTGCGAGAACGTTCCATTTAGGTTATGCAAACGTTATGGTGTGGAGTTCTTGCTTGGTTATCAGAACGTTAGGTTGGAACGTTATATCTAGGTTTGTTCAAACTTTAGTCAAAACCTTCAAAGAACGTTCCAGGAACGTTGTCATTTAACAGAACCATGCAAGAATGATACCAGAACATTAGTTTAACGTTCTGTGTTACATGGGCTGCCAGCACTACGAAGGAGTTCATCAGGAGCAAGAATTGGAAGGTTTTAAACTGGCCTAGTCAGTCTCCAGACTTGAACCCTATAGACCTGCATTTTAACTGCTAAAGAGGAGGCTGAAGGGAGGAAACCCCCCAAAGCAAACATCAACTGAGAGAGGCAGACCTGAAAGCCTGGAAAAGCATCACAGAAGAAGAATGCAAAGGTTTAGTGATCTCAGTGTGTCACAGGCTTGATGCAGTTATTACATATTTGTCTCATGTTAATCTTTTAATGTCAAAGCCAAATGTTTTCAATCTACAGTAAAAAAAGAGAGATTGGTCCAATACTTTTGAGGGGGAATATATGTCAGCAAAACTACTCTCTAATTGAATTCACATCCATTAAGGTCTCACAGGTTAATGAACTATAAAGATGAAAACAACCTTCAGACAGCAGCAGCACTTGTAGAAGACTGATTTACACTACATGGGCAAAGGTATTTGGACACCTGCTCATTCATTGTTTCTTCTGAAATCAAGTGTATGAATAAACAGTTTCATTGCATTCACCAACAAGTGCCATGGTGAGGTCAGGATCTGTATACTATGTGTATTGTTTACTTTATATTGTGTATTGTCTGTAAATTATATGTACATTACTTGTATATTGTAACACTAGAGAGACCAGCGTCCAGAGACAATTCCCTTATGGGCATTAACATCTCAAAAGTACTGGATTAAGCAGAGAACTGCTCTACTGCTACACAACTCACTGCTGGGTGACTTTATACCCCTGAAGCCAACAACTGCCATTAGACATGGTGTCAGAGAGTCCTATTCTATTGCCAGTACATCTCTACAGAAACTAGAAAAGCTGTGTGTGCATTTGTACATCTGTGTCAACTTCAAGTAGCATTCATTAGAATGGGGGTTCATAAACTTTTGGATGAATAGTGCACAATAGTCATTGTCAAAAAAAAAACTGCAATAAAGCTGATTAGATCTAGATCTGTGATCCGGACTAAAAGTAGTTCTCTAAGATACAGCAAAGATCCAAGTAGACATGGAAACCTGTTTCTGACACTTAAAATCAAAATCTGTTATCTAGTTTTGATTATTTCTTATTATTAAGTCCTGATTTTTTTAGGTCATTTTATGTCAAAACAATTATTTATATCACAAAATAATGACTTAATATCCCAAAACTTATGACGTAAAATTTTAAAATATTGATCTAATATCCGCAACATAATGATGTAGAATATGTACATAACGATTTATTATCTTAAAATAATGACATAAATTCTCAAAATAATGACTTAATATCTCAAAACAATGATGTAGCATCTGTAAGTAATGACGTAGTATGCGTAAATAATGGATTTGTATCTCAAAGATAATGACGTAGCATCTCTAAATAATGACATAGTATTGCTAAATAATGACATAGTATATCTAAATAATGACGTAGTATATCTAATGATGTAGTATCTCTAAATAATGATGTAGTATATCTAAATAATGACATAGTATATCTAAATAATGATGTAGTATATCTAAATAATGATGTAGTATATCTAAATAATGACATAATATATCTAAATAATGACATAGTATCTCTAAATAATGATGTAGTATCTCTAAATAATGATGTAGTATATCTAAATAATGACATAATATATCTAAATAATGACATAGTATTGCTAAATAATGCCATAGTATATCTAAATGATGTAGTATCTCTAAATAATGATGTAGTATCTCTAAATGCTAATACAATGATTTAATCTCACAATAATGACGTAGTATTTGTAAATAATGACCTAATATCTACAAATAATAATATCCCAAAATAAAGACAGGATATTGCAAATGGGTGTTGTAGTATATGTGAATAACTTTATAGTGAAGAAGTCACTCAGTGCTGGGTGTTTAACATGTGAAGTCCCCACAAAGAGTTAAAAACACATAGCGGCGCTCTCTCACACACAGGCGCAGTAATGAGGAAGTGCGCAGTGTGAGCCGAGGTGCTCAGACGCTCAGTGAGCAGAGCTGCAGAGGGCTGGTCTGGGCTGGGTATGAGGGACCGGATCACAGGCTGAGAGTGAAGATGGCGTGGAGTTCAGGAGCTCCACACTCCGCTGCTCTGCTCCTCCTGTCGTGTCTCTGTTACCTCCCAGTGAGAGCTCAGCTCTCCGGCAACGACATTTCAGGCTTCAGCCTGAGTCCTCCTTACTTTAACCTGGCCGAGGGCTCAGCCATTTCAGCCACGGCCACCTGCGGGGAGGATCAGCACCACAGACCCAGATCAGACCTCTACTGCAAGCTGGTGGGAGGACCGACCACAGGGGAGGCGAGCCAGACTATCCAGGTAAGCAGACCTGCTGGACGTCCTGTGCTAAGCCCTGTGATGATAAAGTAGTCCAGCTGGAGAGTTCTCAGTGTTTCCACCACAAACCCAAAGCCAAGATCTCCAGGAAACATCTCCACCTGTGTCTCTGAAACTCCATGGCTTTGTTTACTTTGAAGAACTCGACTTTCACCTGTGCTAGCACAGGTGTGTTCACAGTTAGCAAAAAGGTTATTGTTATTTTGGCTTGTAACAATAGTGGAACCCTTTATAGGCACACTCTTAAAGGTTCTTCAAGGGTTCTTTAGTAAAGAAAACAGTTCTGTATACAACTGTGAACAAGTGTTCTTCAGATTGATAGTGAATGTGCTGTAGAAGGTTCTAAACTCTTAGAAAGATGGTTCTTTAGTAAAGACAGTGGTTGTAAATACATAGAACTATTTGCACAGTCATGTGGTTCTTCAAATGGATTCAAAAGTGTGTAGATGGTTCTACACTCTTAGAAAGATGATTCTTTAGTAAAGACAGTGGTTCTATATAAATAGAACCATTTACACAGTGATGTGGCTCTTCAGATTGATGTGATGTAAATGGTTCTATATAACACCAAAAATGGTTCTCC
Organism: Crenuchus spilurus; assembly: GCA_036984385.1. Classification (NCBI taxonomy): domain Eukaryota; kingdom Metazoa; phylum Chordata; class Actinopteri; order Characiformes; family Crenuchidae; genus Crenuchus; species Crenuchus spilurus. The sequence goes on from BRDA01011786.1 coordinate 11,226, forward strand.
TGTTGTGACAAGTTTGACATTGTAACAATAACAGAACACTTTCTGGTGCTAGAACCTTAGGCATTCAGAAGATTCTTTGGGCCTTTACCAAAGAACCCTTAGAGTGCAGAATAGATTAAAATCTTACCTCATATAAACTAAAGAAACATGAATTAAAACATATATATACTGTACATCAATGATGATTAGTCAGATTGTATTTTTAATTACAATAAATGTTGACTTCCAGTGGTTATGAAAACAAGGTAATCAAGACAAACTAATTACTGTCATAACATAGATATTATTTATTATGATCTTTGTTTATTTTTTATTCATTGTTTTGTGTATTTATAGTGAACCAGCTCCGACCCAAATGCTCATATATATCCAGTTGGACTTGTACAAACACTGGAGATGGTAATTGGTCATAAATGGTCAGTTGCTCTATAATCACTTGTACTTTTACACAAGTCGGTGGAATATGTTTGTTGTTTATTTGTTTGACTGATTGGTTAATTTATTGATTGGTTCATTGGTCAGTTTATTGACTGACAATGATTTGTTGGATGGTTGATTGACTGACTGATTGATTTGTTGGTTGGTTGATTGACTGATTGATTTGTTGGTTGATTGGTTGATTAACTGACTGATTGACTGATTTGTTGATTGGTCGATTACACCTATATATACTATTGCACTCTTTCTACCAGTACATGTGGTTGGCTGCCAATTATTTATTGCTTGGTTGGTAAGTTGGTTGATTGAACGATTTGTTGGTTGATTGATTAATTGATTTACTGGTTGATTGTTTGGCTGGTTGATTGATTCATTGATTGATTCGTTGGTTTGTTGGTTAATTGATTTATTTATTGCTTTACTGATTGGTCAGTTGATTGATTTTGTTGGATCTTTGGTTGTTTAGTCTGTCAGTTGATTGATTGGTTACTTTTTATAAGACATGGTCTGAAACTTGGAGAGTGAACATGGAGTCTGTGACTATTACAGGATGTTCCACGTATAGCTCTGATCATATTTGTGTAGCATGCCTGGCTTCCAATCGTCCAGCTGTAACACTTTTTCCAGCTCTGTTAAAACAATGGCTATAGCTGCTATACATACCATTCCATATATTTACACAGATTTTGGGTTCGATAATCTGTTGTGAACATATTTAACTGCCTGGAAAAAGTAATTATGCCTAAAGCTCTTCCAGTACAATGCTGCATTCTGGTGCTCATTGGAATGTTAAATGTGCAAGATGGTGAGCTAGTCAATATGACTTCACTCTGTTGGAAGGTTCACCCAATACACATAGAAAGCAAAACTACAAAATATTCAGCAAAATGAATTATGATTCAATTAAAACAGTTAGCTAATTTTCTCATTTTTAAAAACATCTCGTTATGTCACATCTTGTAATCTTGTGTATCATTTACAATCTGGAGTTTTTCATGTAAAATATGTTGCTAACAAACACTACAACCTCAATAGTCACCAAAATAACCCAGGTATTTCTGTTAAAATGGATCACCAGAGCACTCAAACCACATCCAGATCTTAATTAAGGATGAGGTTTTGGGTACAGGTTGACATACTATGAGCTTTGTAAACATAACTGTGACACATTCACTAGTTTATGAGACCTTAATTAAGACCTGGATGTAGTTTATGGGGTTCCTTGCCATTCTTTTAAAGTTGAATTGGCCCTGAAAGTGTCCTGTCCTGTCTTATAGTTTCCACTCATACTATAATCATATGATGAAGGCATGATCTCTACTAGCAAGTTTACATTTTGGCCTCAAGTGGGCTGCAATGCCTGACATTTTTGCTAGAATTCATATATATGCCTTTAAATGTACTTTTATACAACTAAAATAAAGCAATGGTTATTTTATTTTATTATTTTATTAGCTGAAATGATTTTTGACATGAGGTCACATGCTAGTGTCTTTTTTGCATTCATTCTGCTAATAAATATTGTTTACTGCCATTTGTTGATTGATTGGTTGGTTGATTGGTTGGGTGCTTAATTGGTTGGTCAGCTGATTGATTGATTGATTGAATGGTTGGTTAGAGTACTTTTATTATTAGACAGATAAGATATATGCTAGTTTTCTTGCATTACTTCTAGTACATTTTATTGGCTGCTGTTTATCGATTGGTTGGTTGGTTGTTTGGTTGGTTGGTCAGTTGAGTGATTTGTTTGTTGGTCAATTGATTGACCTGTTGGTTGCTTGGTCAGTTGATAGATCTATTGATTGTTTGGTCAGTTGATTTGTTGGTGTGTTGGTTAGTTGGTCAGTCAATTGATTTGTTGGTTGTTTGGTCAGTTGATTGATTTGTTGGTTGTTTGGTCAGTTGATTGATTTGTTGATGGCTTGGTCAGTTGATTGATTTGTTGGTTGTTTGGTCAGTTGATTGATTTGTTGCTTGGTCAGTCAATTGATTTGTTGGTTGTTTGGTCAGTTGATTGATTTGTTGGTTGTTTGGTCAGTTGATTGATTTGTTGGTTGCTTGGTCAGTTGATTGATTTGTTGGTTGCTTTGTCAGTTGATTGATTTGTTGGTGTGTTGGTCAGTTAATGGAATTGTTGGTGGGTTGGTCAGTTAATGGAAATGTTGGTTCCTTGGTAAGTTGATTGATTTGTTGGTTGCATGATCAGTTAATTGATTTGTTGGTGGGTTGGTCAGTCAATTGATTTGTTGGTGGGTTGATCAGTTAATTGATTTGTTGGTTGGTTGATCAGTTAATTGATTTGTTGGTTGTTTGGTCAGTTGATTGATTTGTTGGTTGCTTGGTCAGTTGATTGATTTGTTGATGGCTTGGTCAGTTGATTGATTTGTTGGTTGTTTGGTCAGTTGATTGATTTGTTGCTTGGTCAGTTGATTGATTTATTGGTTGTTTGGTCAGTTGATTGATTTGTTGGTTGCTTGGTCAGTTGATTGATTTGTTGGTGGGTTGGTCAGTTAATGGAATTGTTGGTGGGTTGGTCAGTTAATGGAATTGTTGGTTGGTTGATCAGTTAATTGATTTGTTGGTTGTTTGGTCAGTTGATTGATTTGTTGGTTGCTTGGTCAGTTGATTGATTTGTTGATGGCTTGGTCAGTTGATTGATTTGTTGGTTGTTTGGTCAGTTGATTGATTTTCTGCTTGGTCAGTTGATTAATTTGTTGGTTGCTTGGTCAGTTAATGGATTTGTTGGTGGGTTGGTCAGTTAATGGAATTGTTGGTTGGTTGATCAGTTAATTGATTTGTTGGTTGCTTGGTCAGTTGATTGATTTGTTGATGGCTTGGTCAGTTGATTGATTTGTTGGCTGTTTGGTCAGTTGATTGATTTGTTGCTTGGTCAGTTGATTGATTTATTGGTTGTTTGGTCAGTTGATTGATTTGTTGCTTGGTCAGTTGATTGATTTATTGGTTGTTTGGTCAGTTGATTGATTTGTTGGTTGATTGGTCAGTTGATTGATTTATTGGTGGGTTGGTCAGTTAATGGAATTGTTGGTGGGTTGGTCAGTTAATGGAATTGTTGGTTGCTTGGTCAGTTGATTGATTTGTTGGTGGGTTGGTCAGTTAATGGAATTGTTGGTGGGTTGGTCAGTTAATGGAATTGTTAGTTGCTTGGTAAGTTGATTGATTTGTTGGTTGCATGATCAGTTAATTGATTTGTTGGTGGGTTGGTCAGTTAATTGATTTGTTGGTGGGTTGATCAGTTAATTGATTTGTTGGTTGTTTGGTCAGTTGATTGGTTTGTTGGTTGCTTGGTCAGTCGATTGATTTGTTGGTTGCTTGGTCAGTTAGTTGATTTGTTAGTTGCATGATCAGTTAATTGATTTGTTGGTGGGTTGGTAAACTCATTGATTTGTAGATTGGTTGGTCAGTTGATTGATTTGTTGGTTGCTTGGTCAGTTGATTGATTTGTTGGTTGCTTGGTCAGTCGATTGATTTGTTGGTTACTTGGCCAGTCGATTGATTTGTTGGTTGCTTGGTCAGTTGGTTGATTTGTTGGCTGCATGATCAGTTAATTGATTTGTTGGTGGGTTGGTAAGCTGATTGATTTGTAGATTGGTTGGTGAGTTGGTTGATTTGTTGGTTGTCTGGTTGGTAAGTTGGTCACTGATTTGATTGCTTGACTGATTGATTGGTCAATTGCCATTTTTACTAGAATGTTTTATATATGCCTTTATGTGTACTAATATACATCTAAAAATAAAGTGAGGAAGCACTGGTGAAGCACTGGGCACTGGTTGCTGTGCAAATGTTTCTTGTCCTGTGCAAACTGAACTGAAAATGACTTAAAGTAAGTGTTTCTTGTGATTTAGTGAGATTTATCATGAATATCTGAGAAAAATCCCAGTGCTAATGTCTTTCCTATCATTCCAAAAAGCATGTGATTTTCTGTACCCAAATTCCAAGAATAAAGTGGCAGCTCACTGAACCTTAAGCACCTAATTCAACAGCTAATATAGTGCAGTAATGAGGCTGAACATGTGCCTAGCATACAGACAGCACCAGTTCTTCTTTTCTGATGCTGATATCTAGTAAAGTTCAGCTACAGTTTGTGTTAGTCATAGTCTTTCATTGCTGATGGTGTGTCTACCAATCCACTTGTACCAGCACAACACACACTAATGCACCACCACCACAAACAGATGGACTACAGTCTGTAATTGTTGAACTATATAGATCACCCTTGAGGTTTCCCCTGCCACAACAAACACAATCTGTTACAGCAGTTATACCTTTATGCAGATTATATGTAAATCAATCAGAAAAGCAGTGGACATGGTCTATCAGCATGACTACATCAGTGAGTCTAGTTCACATGTTGTTGTTCAGCTCCTGTGGCTCCAGCAGATCTGCTCTTATGTCCATAACACAACAAACACATCCTGATAAGCACCTTCAGCAGAGCCTGAACAGTATGAGAGAGGACATATTTTAAACATCACATCTCCTGTAAAGTATTCAGCCATTATGAAAGAAAATAGAAAATCACTTTATAGTACAGTTATTAATGAGTGTATGAGGCTGGTTGCCTCCTTTCACCTCCTTCACTAATCCCCGTTAGACCAAATGGAATCCTGTATTCCCTGGAGGTCTATGTGACATCTAAAAAGCTCAGGGAGTGTTGAAAGATGCCCCAATAATATGTATGAGAGCAAACATGTGATCACCACATGTTTTTCATCACATTCTCGTGTTTCAGAAATAGAAACCACCACATTTCAGATTCAGCACATATTTTCTAAATTAAACCCCCTCCTTAGTGAAAATACTTGTTTAGAAAGTATGAAAAGAAAAATCTGAAAACATGTCAAAGGTTGTGCTCACTGGCTGAGGTGTAGGGCTGATGGATTGATTAGGCAGGGATTTAATTGTGGCAGTTGTAACATGGTTGGGAGGGGGGGTGTAGCAGGCCTCCCGTATCCACTATGCACTGTCTTAACCCTCTTGATCATGTAACTCACCTGAGCTGCACAGGCTGCTACTGGAATCCTCTTCTACTCCTCCAGGATGACATCACTGAGCTGGTGGATGTTAGACACCTTGTGCTCCTCCACCTTCCACTTGAGGATGCCCCACAGGTGCTCAGTTGGGTTTAGGTCACCATCATCTTCACCTTCAGCTTTCTCAGCAAGGCATTTGTCATGTTGGAGGTGTGTTTGGGGTCGTTATCATGTCGGTCATTACCATGTGGCCAAATTTCCAGAGGTGCTCTGTCATTGTACATGTTGTAATTCATGTTTCCCCTCAATGAACCTCAGCTCCGCAGTGCCAGCAGCACTCATGCAGCCTCAGACCATGATGCTACCACCACCATGCTTGACTGTAGCCATGACAGTTATCTTGGTACTCTTCACCAGGGCACCACCACACATGCTGGACACCATCTGAGCCAAACTAGTTAACGCTGGTCTCATCAGATCACAGGACATGGCTCCAGTAATCCAGGATCTTGGACGGCTTGTCTTCAGCAGACGGTTTATGGGCTGATCTTGTGCATCAGGATCAGAAGAGGCTTCATTCTGGGACGATGACCATGCAGACAGAGGTGATGCAGTGTGTGTTGTTTGGTCTGAGCACAGACAGACTGACCTCCTCTCTTCTACCTCTGCAGTAATGCTGGCAGCACTCATGTGTCTCTTTTTTAAGCCAAACCTCTGGATATGATGCTGAACATGTGGACTCAGCTTCTTTGGTTGACCCTGGTGAGGTCTGTTCTGAGTGGAACCTGTAAAACTGTTGTATGAGTTTGGCCACTGTGCTGTAACTCAGCCTCGGCCATCAACAATTCTATTTCTCACATGCTCAGAGAGTTCTTTGCCATGAGGTACCATGTTGAGTATAGAGTAGCAAATATGAGATAATTGTACCCAAAGCACCCAATTTAACAGCCCTGCTCCTCATTAACACCTGGAACCTTGTAAGTCTAACAAATCACATGACACCAGGGAGGGACAACAGTACTTACTGTGAGGTGTACTCACTTGTGTGGCGGTTATTTGGACATTAATGACCATGTGTTGAGTTCTGTTCAGAAGACAGTAAAGTTTGGTGCAGGGGGATTATGGCGTGGGGTTGAGGAACCTTTAAGGAAAACTTCAGAATACCAATACATTTTTTATCATTTCTTGCTCCCAACTTTGCAGGAACAGTTTGGGGATGGCCCCTTCCTGTTCCAGCATCACTGCTCAACAGTACACCAAGCAAGGTCCATAAAGACATAGATGAGCCAGTTTGGTGTGGAAAACCCTGACTGGCCTGCACAGAGTCCTGACCTCAACCCAACAGAACACCTTTTTGGGATGAATTAGAGTAGAGACTATGAGCCAGGCATCAGTGTCTGACCTCAATAATGTGTTTCTGGAAGAATGGGCTTCTCATAAACACAGTCCTAAAGCTTGGAAAGCCTTCCCAGAAGAGTTGATGCTGTTATAGCTGTAAAAGGTGGACCAACATCATATTAAACACTATGAATTAAGAATGGGACGTCACTCAAGTTCATATGCGTGCGAAGGCAGACAAGCAAATACAACCGGATTCCAAAAAAGTTGGGACACCAAACAAATTGTGAATAAAAACTGAATGCAATGATGTGGAGATGGCAAATGTCAATATTTTATTCATAATAGAACACAGATGACAGATCAAACGTTTAATCTGAGTAAATGTAACATTTTAAAAGAGAAATATGTTGATTCAAAATTTCACAGTGTCAACAAATCCCAAAAAAGTTGGGACAAGTAGC